>PVKZ01004239.1:0-91676 GCA_004027375.1 Macroglossus sobrinus | reverse complement strand
CGCCAGGTGCCACTGGACCCTCACCTGCCCTGACGCCCTTCTGCAGAGACAGCCCCACCTGTGGCCAGAGAAGGTTCAGAGACCAGGGGTAAGGCCTGGACTGGCCACACATGGCCCGTCTCTTTCTCTTTCTTTCTCTCTTTCTCTCTCTCTCTCTCTCTCTCTCTCTCTCTCTCTCTCTCTCTCTCTCTCTCTCTCTTTCTTTCTCTCTTTCTTTCTCTCTTTCTATCTATCTATCTATCTATCTATCTATCTATCTATCTATCTATCTATCATTCTTTTGATTTGCTCTATTGACAGGTTATCAAATTTCTTCACCACCGCATCTCTTAGAATAGGATTCAAAGGCAACCGGTTAGGTATATTGGTGACTCCTACACCTAGTTCGTGAACTCTTGACCAGAATACGGCCTCTCACTGTTCACACGTGAGTTTGGAAATACACTCGCAGCAGTGCTCACCTGGCTGTTATTAAAGCAGGAGAAAATTTTCATTCTTAATTCAAGATATAAGCAGGAAAGTGACATCGTTTTGATCATCACGATGGAAAAACAGTTTGATCTTCATCAGAACGGCTCTATCACTCTGTGGAAAATATAATTCTAGACTCCCGGGGCGGAGCTGTCCCATCGGGCAGACACACGTGGCCACTGAGCACGGGAGGTATGGCCCGTCTGAACCGAGATGCGCTGCATGTGTAAAACACAGCCTGGAGTTCAAAAGGCTCACTGCGATGAGATACTTAAATATCTGAAGTATTTAGTTTTTATGGCAACTTGAAGGTGGTTGGAGGTAGTTACTGTCACTGTTTCTCCGAGCTCCCGTGACAACCTGAAATTGCACTGTCTCTTTACTTGTTCTTTCCTTGTCTCCTCCTCATTATAATTCTCACCATCACAGACTGCCACCCTGTGAAAGGCAGTGGCAGCTCTTGTATCTTTATGTCCCCGGCAACCGGCAGATATTCTGGAACGTGTTTCCTGCTTAATAAATTTTCATGATTATATCCTGGGTGCCAAAAAAGCAAAACAAATAAATAAAAAACACAGGATTTTTCTATAGATTTATTGGGTACACAAAATAATACTCAGATTTTTTTTCTACAAAATTTCTATTCCTATATCATCAAATCCTAGAGTTGAAAAGGGCTTTAAAATCATTTCATTTTGCAAATCAGGACATGAAATTTGGAAGTAGCAGGAGAAAGTGGAATCTTTATAGATGATTCCTATTGCTAGTCCGATTAATAATATATTTTTACTATGGGGGAAAGTGTCCACAATAAAGCAAGGGTTCATTTAATTTTGTTGAAAGCAGGATGACAATGTGTATTCAAAGTAGCATATCTGATTTTGAATTCTGACGATCATTATTACTGTTTGTAACGATGGACTTACATCTCCAAAATAATTGTACCGATCTGTGACGTGGGGATGATGATATTCAAATCAGAAATACCAAATAGAGCTGCACTACATACGCATCAAAAAAGACATGAGAACACCTGGCTTGAATCAAGTTTTCAACGTGTAATGGATCCCGCCCCCTCGTCCCTTCCTCTGCCCTCACTTCCTGCCAGGTTTCCCACGCCTCCGCTCACCCTCCTCGCCAGCCTTTCTCCCTCTCACAGAAAGTCATCACGCATGATGTGTCGACATTATAAAAGGAAAAAAAAAATACCCTCTAATACTCATGTCACATTCTCGTAAGTGACCTGTAAAACAGACACTGGGATGCAAGCTCAGAAAAATGTTCCGTTTCACACATGCAAAGAAAGGAAATTCAACGTTGATGTCAATGAATTCTCCTTTACAAAGATGAAAAGATGAATTTTAATTTTTTTTTTTAGGGGAGGCAACTCTTGGTTGACCTCACAGATTGCAAGGACCTTGTCAGCTTACAATCCCTTTATTTTATTTTATTTTTTACTTTTTATGCCTACAGCACCTGGTCTTCCTAGGTGGTCTCCCATCCGAGGACTAACCAGGCCCAACTCTGATTAGCTTCCAGTCTGACATCAGGCTTGTTCAGGGTGGCATGGCCATAGACAGAAACAATGAATTAAAAAAAAAAAAAAAAAAAACGAATTTAACCCCCAGAAAAATTTTTTTTTAAGAAATTCAAATTCTTCTACACAATAACTGAAGATACACTGATTTCTAATTTTAATACAAGTAAAAATGCGTATAATAAAAAAATGACTTATTGTTTAAGGGCAGCTCCTACCACGTAGAGAACTAGAGATGGACATGTATGCGTGTGTGTGCACGTTTGTGTGTGTGCACGCACACATACACACACACGTTTACTATACTCATTCTCACTCCTTGTTCCTTTTTTTGGCAGTGCCAAGCTATACCACATGCTTTCCAAGTAACTTCAAATGACTCTGTAATTGCATTAACCCATTCTATTAAGGGCTCTACCAAAGACTCGTCATTTGGCTATAGTCATCTTGAATATGGTCTTCCTTTTCAAGGACTCATGGCTTAATCCAATTTCTGACACAGCTATTTTTGTAAGGTTCTCACCACTCCTGAATTACCCGTATTCCTTTTCTCTTTGCTTCTTTTCCTCACTTCTCTTGCTCTTAAAGACCCCATCAGATGAGAAAAAGGAAGTGTTCGGTTGCTGCCCATATGGCTCTTCACAGCAAAGTCTCCCCGGAGGCTCTTGGGCCTTCCTCTTTGGTCACAACTTTCAAGGCCATTTTCCAAGCTTCCTCTTTGCCTTCTCTTTTTAAATACTAAGAAACAACTATTGTATCTATTTCTGAATCAGTGAATTATGCAAACATTTAAACATATGCGAAGAATTAATTACCATGGACCTCATGCAGATTGAATGATCATCAACTAGTAACCAACCATTTTTATATCTATTCCCCGTCTCCATGCTCCATCTCATACTACTTTGAAACAAAGAGATATATTGCGTCATCATTAAATATTTTAATAGGTATTCCTGAAAGATAATGATTTTTGTTTTTGGCTTATTAGACCACTCTACTGAGTTAGGATGACATTGAAAGCATACAAATTGTTTAAGTTGTATAAGCACTATATACAACTCAATGAGTCTGGGGATAATTAAACAACTGTGACATCGTCATCAGCATCAAAGCCATAAACATATCCATCACTTCTCAAAGCTGCTTGAGTGAGGGAGCACTGAGCTAAGGCAGGGAGGAGGAGGAGCGGGGGGAGGAGGAGAGGGAAGAGAAGGGGAAGAGGTTGGGGGAAGGGGAAGAGAAGAAGAACCATCTCAGCAGAAAACACGAGGAGTTTCTCTTAGAAAAAAAAAAAAACTCAAATCATGACACATGTTGAACACCTCATTTCAAAAGAAACCCAGGGACTAAGAAACGTGTCATGCTTTCAGTGGCACGAGTCCAGTTTAAAGCCATTTTCTCAAACTCGCTATAACAGCTGCATGTTCACTGGCTCTTTTTAAACTCGCTAAGGTTAATTGGTCCATTAGCAGCTGCGTTCTCTTTTTAGAACACGTGGCAATGAAAGGAGCAGAGAAAGCGAGTGAAATTAGTCTTTGTGACATCGCGGTTGTGTCGCCTTGAAGTTCTAAGGAGTCAGGGAGACGTGACCGACACTCGGAGAGGATCTGTAGGGGACATTCAGTAACCAGAAGGTAGAGACACTGGGCCACACGCTCGGCCTGGGCTTTACTCTATATAGTGAACTGCCCAACAGTTTTCCAGGGGAACTGTATTATTTTGCTTAACCAAGAGCCGTGTGTGAAAGGTTCCATTTTATACGCCATAACTGTCAGGCGTATAAAACCGTCAGCCTTTCTGCTACATGGTGTTTTTTTTCATTGTGGTTTTGATCTGTGTTGGGAGCCAGGGGAGCCTTGAAAGGATTATAGGGATTTTAAGAACAAGGAACTTTATCAAGCCTGAGAATACAGGAACCAATAGGTGCTATAGTTACAGTGTCCCGGGGCAGGATACAGATACGCTCTCTGGCAATTTGGGACAGGACTCAGATGTGTTATCTGGCAGTCTGTTTGAAGAAGTTGGAAAGTGTATAAAAGTTAACTTTAAAATAAACTCGGGGCCACAGACTTTGAGCATAACTTTCTGTCTTCTTTTCTTCTTAGTCCCCGCTCCCCCTTTCAGGGACCCTCTTCGAGCCTGGCAGGCTGGATCTAACAGATCGGTATTTCCCTGATGATCAATAATGCTAAGCATTTTTTTTTTTCATGTATGAGCAGTGACTGGTGAGCATTAGTAAATGATTTGGTGAAGTGTCTGTTTGAAAGTTTTACCCCCTTTTTGATCGGATTATCTGTCTTCTAATCAAGTTGAGTTTTTTTTTTTTTTTATTTCTGGATACAAACCCTTTGTTATTATTTATACATATACTTCTACTAGGGCTTATTTATTCGCAAGCAGTGATGGTGGCACATTCATTTCTTATATAATGAAGACACAGAACAGAATCTGGTACGTGGTAGAAAATCAAGAAGAGATAAATACATCAATAGATGATAGAATGGTTCAATGGCTCAACGTCTGGTCTATAAAAAATATATCTTTGCAACTCTCTATCAGAATTGAAGCAGAATTAGTGCAAAGAGACCAGCTGTCTGAAAGAATTCTCTTTTGCATCTGATCCAAAATAAAAATGCTAAGAATTCTTTTGGGAATGGCACTTCTCACAAACTGAAGACCAATTTCTCAGTCTCAAAAGTCTAAAATCCACTCTGGATAAAATTCTAGAGGCTTTCCAGAAGGAACCTAGTGTCAGAGCCAGGCTTAACCAACACAATATCTGAAGAAAAGGAAAAAAATGAATATAATTTATATATATTTAGTTCTGCAGAATGTATTACAACCAGGCAGTTTCTGAAATGACTGACATAAAATGAGACTGTGCATTGAGGATTGAGGCAGGCATTGTTCAGGGACATGGTGCTTGGTGGAAAGAGAAACAGATTTGCTTCTGGCAGAAGTGTGGTGATCCTACGGGCTGGCATTACGGTTGCAGGGAAGTAGAGATATGCTACATTCCCGATGCCAGTGAAAAATCCAGAACTAATATCCTGGGAGATGGCTGCCCCAGAAATGCCATCTGGGAGTCCAGGCAGTAGGTGACAGCAGTCTCTCTCAAGAAAATGAAAGAAGCTATGGTATTCTTTTTGCGATTGGCACTGCAGGGAAGCTGGTTAAAAGAATGAAGCACTGAGCTAAGGAAGAAAATTCTAAGGCTGCTTTTCTGCATGACCATTTTCGTGTTTGTTTGTTTTACGTTACTTCTTACTGTGTGCTCATAAACATTTTCATGCATTTGTTCATTATCTGTAAGACCCGTGAGAGCAGGGACCACGCCTTCTTCCTGAACCGGGTATGACTAGAGCTTGCCCTGCTTAAAATCGAGGAACCTACATTCATACAAACTTTTCTACAATGTTTTCATAGCTCTGTTCTCAACAGTACACAACTCAGATGTCCTTAAGTGGGTCGATGAGTAAATAAACTGAGGTATAGCTCTACAATGGAATACTAAACAATGAATACTAAACAGGGATAAAAAGGAGCACGCTATTGATGCGTGGATGGATTCCAAAGATGTTAAAGAAATCGGTATCCAAGGTTACACATTGTATGATGCTATTTAAATGACATAAGGGAAAGGCGAGCTACAGAGATGGGGAACATCCCAGGGGCTGGGGGTGGAGGTGAGGGACGCTCTGGGGGGAGGGTCTAATGCATGAGGGAATTTTGGGGGGTGACTGAACTGTTCTGGATTCTCAGTGTGGTTGTGGTTACACGAATCTCTAAACATTTTAAATTTATACAATTGTAGACCAAAAAAATGTCGATTTGACTATGTGTAAATTTGGAAAATCATCATAAACATGATTAACAGGAAAATATAAGAAAACAAAGTAGAGGGTTGGGGGGTTGGATTGTTTGGGTGGAGGAGAGGACGCATTTTGGGTATTTAAAGTATATGTAAGAAAGAGGCATCAACATTTAAAGCAACATGTTGGATCAATAAGTCCGGGGCCTCTGGAATGATTCGGCTATTGATGAAGACTTGTAAGTCACGAAATGGAAATGGCTGGTGAAGTCGTTAGTGAGAATGTAGTATCTACAGAAATGTTAAAATATTTAAGACGTGTGCAGGGGTTGCGTGTCTCAGACACAGAGCCAGAAAATCACACCCTGGGTAAGTCTGGTCGACTGTGTCAAACTCATGAAACTTGAAAAATAATCTGGCCGCTGATGCTTGGGGCTGGCCCTGGAATTCCAACATCCTAAGAAGTCCAAAGAACTTTTATCAATGGATTGATCATTCCGTGAAGTTTCAGGGTGTCCAAATCCAGCCCCATGGGCGCAAACGGCATACTGGGTTCCTCACCGGGGTGAGGGAAGGGTGCAGGGCATACACTCATTTTTTTTTTTTTTTTGGTGCACTATCAATTTTTTTCTGTTGTACTTTACTTGGCAGTCGATAAACACACAATGTTGTAGTTTATAGAAACGGATTTCAATTAGCTTCCCAAAGAGGTTTTGTTTGTAAGCCGAGTTGGAACAGTCTCACGCGCTTGTAAGTCGCGTACAGAATCTCGGTGACGATTCTTCAATTTACAGAACGTTCTTTCAAGGGAACCGAGTTAACGGTTATTGATGTTTTACTACGCAAACAGAACTAAAGACTCGAGGAGAAATAAGAACAAGTTAGATTTTTGAATGAAAAGGGCTTTGTTTGTTTGTTTCTGCAAGCAGGATGGATTATTTAGGCCCCATAAGAGTAGTGACTAACTATCCCGGTCACTTCTGTCTGTACATGGAACATGCACAAAATTGACGCCGAGATCCTCATGTGCCAGGGGTAAAGGGAATGTTCAGGAAGGCGTGATTCAGTAGAGGGAGAGGCTGACCAAGGAAGCAGCCACAGCAATGGCGATGGGGCGGCCGATCCCCCTGAGGGCGTGGAAGCTGAGTGTCCCTTCAGAATGGCCCTGCCTTGAGACAGGGCAGCCAGCCTTTCATACCCCTGCATGTCCCAGCCACTGGATGCGGCGGGGAGACTCGCAGTCCCTCCAAAGGGCCACGACTGGGGCAAGGTGGCTTTCTTAGCTCAAGATGAATTTTGAGGAGGGAGTCGGCTGAGAGTCGGTGTCCTCCAATGCTCTGGGCAAGTGAGGAGACACATATCTTGATTCTGAAATAGTGAAAAAAGAACCTACTATGAGCACTGTTTTAAATCTGCAGCATTCTGTCAGAGTGCCTAGTACACACAAGTGCTTAATAAATCGCCAAATCTCACTGCTGGGGAGAGGGCGTTGTGAGCCACAGAAAGTCAAGTGCATGTATGACAGGAACAAGATCTCATGTCATTCTCACAGTTCTTAGGGAAAAGGGTGAATAGATTTACCGATGACAATACAGGACACCCAGTTAAACCTGAATGTCAGATAAACAATGAATACCTGTTAGTGTATTCATCTCAGATGCTATTTGGACCTTATAAGCACACATGTATTTATATACATATATACATGCCATATATTTCATAGGACGTAGTGCATGGAAACCATTATTCATTGTTTATCTGAAACTGAGATTGAATGCACAGTTCTGTATTTTTTCTGGCAAATCAAGGATAGAGGACTAAGGATCTCAGTATTATTATTATTTTTCTAAATAGCAGTAACAACAGAAACTGCAATGGTACAAGAAATTCAATTAGCCCCGTTTCACGACTGTTATTAGTCTGTGGTCATTAGCTCTATTCTCCCTTTTTGTGATTTAAGAATTTTAGGGTATGTGGACACAAGTTGTATGCTTTTGTACATGTGCGTTTTCGCTTGAGAAGTAAAGACACTTCGATTAAATTCAAACCTCCTAACTATTTGCCATAATAAACATTTGCCTTCAGAAATACATCCATCCTCCCTCAGCCCTGGTACCCATTTTTGTCAAATTGTAAGGCCTGTTTCTCAGGCTGGGTAGTTTTAGTGACAGTGGAGGTGTGGACGTGGTTACTGTATGTGCCAGCCCTTAAAAGGTGCTTTCTCTGTGTCCCTTCCTTTGTACGCCAGAATGAGCACAGGGTTGAAAGTCTTTAATTTTAATTAGAATGAGGTAGTGTATACAGTATGGACAATATGCATATTCTACCACTGTGTGGGACCCCGTGAGTTAGCAGATCGAATTCCTCTCTTTGCTAACTAGGTATTTCCACGTTTTCCCATCCCATGTCCTCATGTCCCTAACATGACCAACTGCATGGCTGCCAGGTACAAGCAGTGAGCCCCGAGAGAAGGAAGAAGCAGCAACAGCAGATCAGACCCGCTGTCAGTAATGGGCAGTTGCTATGTCCCAGGCACTTCTAATGATTTTATATTAAATATCCATAAAAGTCTCGTCAGACGCAGTATCTGTGATTTTGCTGAAGGTCACGAAGCTGATTAAGTGCCAGAGTCCAGCCTGCTGCTGGACAGAGGGAGTGGCCACGCACCAGCCCCGAACCTGTGTGCTCCCACATACTCCCTAACTCATTCATGGGTTCTCCAGGCAAGTTCCTGGGTGTGGGAACTCACATACGCAGAGGAAATAAATGCCAGCACCTCTCAGCTAGGTCCCGGTCTGTCTAGAACAGAATGCCACTTCTGTAAAAAGGGGAAGGTATATCCTGCCAACCTTACCGGGCTCTTGTAGTTGAATTTATAAATTGAAATGTCCTTGTGGGTTGTAAATTATTCAACTAACAGGAAGCATTACTGCTGCGGCTGAAATTCTTGGGCCAGATATTGAGATTTGTGCATTTGCCATTGGAGCGGGGTGGGGGGGGGGAATCTTTGCCAAAGCCCAAAGGAGCTCGGAGCTTTCAAAACAAAAGAAGGGGCGGGTCCATCAATCACCCCTCCTCACCACAGGGAGGCCACTCCAAATGCCAGCGTCACAGCACACATCCTCAGGCTTGCCTGTGCGTTTGTTAATTACGTTGCTAATTAGCAGGCAAACTAAACTGAGAGGCAGCTTCATTTTTTTTCCTTTTTAAATAATTTTTTCCTCTTTTCTTTCTTTGCATCTTTATTGCGCCCTGCTGCTGCCAGACACCTCCTCCAGGGAGCCAAAGGCGTTCCTGGACTGTAGGACCTGGGCTGAGTTTGAGGAGGCCTGCAGGCTGGAGGGGAAGACGGTGAGTCATACACGGGCAGAGGGATCGGTGACAAAAGCTGAGCGCATAAAGAAACGGGAAAGTAGAGGAAATAAGTATTATTTGAATGTATGCTACTTTTTCTTAGATAACGTTTATTGAGCACTTATTATGCCGTACAGCACCGTGACTGCCACTAATTCCTTTAATTACCATGACAGCCCTATGAGCAAGATTTTAATGTAACTCCTGTTTGATGAAGAAACGAATGAGAAAAGAAGTCTGCCTGACTCTCCTTAATATTAATAGTTATCAAATCACGAAACAGAGAGTCAGTTCTGAAGAGTGCAGTTCTGAACAAGTCCACACCCTGAAGTTCTTCACTACGACCCACCACAGTCAGGGGAGTGTTCTTGGTGCTCCTGGTTTAGAGGAAACACGTTTCAAGGTCACATGTGTCGCTCACGGTCACATGTGTCCCTCAGGACGGGCTGCTATAAGACTACATGTCTTAAACAATGAATTTCCTCCTTACATTTCTGGAGGTGAGAAGTCCAAGGCCAAGGTTCTGGGAAGGCGGGTTCCATTCTGAAGCCTCTTGCGTGATGGACATCTGGCTGTGTGCACACGTTATCACTTCTGTGTGAGAACGAGCTCTTGGTGTTTCCTCTTACAAGGGCACTAATCCCATCCTACGGTCCCCACCCTCATGACCTCACCTAACCCTAAGGATCTGCCAGAGGCCCCTGCTCCAAATATCACACTGGCGGTACTGAGGGCTTTGACGTAGGAACTTTGAGGGGACACAGATGCATGAAGTCCATAACATTTTGTCCCAGGCACCCCCCCAAAGTCATGCCCTTCTCACTTGCAAAATACATTAATTCCATCTCAACAGCCTCCAAAGTCTGAACTCATTTTAGCATCAGCTCTAAAGTGTAAAGTCCAAAGTCTTCTCGAAATATCATGTGAATCAGATATGAGTGAAACTCAAGGTCTGATTAATCCTGAGTGGTTAGAAGGGACGCCCTGGCCTTGAACTTGATCGTAGTGGGAAAGGTGTATTGTAGACAGTCTTTATAAAGCATAGTCCATTCCTCCTCTATTCTTAGTTACTGAGTTTTTATCATGAATGGGGGCTAAATTTTGTCAGCTTCTTCTTTTGCATTTATTTAATGTGATTTTTTTTAGCCTATTGATGTTTTGAATCACGCGAATTGATTTTTTGAATGAACAAGCCTTGCATAGATGAAGAAAATTCTTCCAGATTGTGGTGTATAATTCTTTTATATATCATTGGATTCAATCTGCTAGCACTGTATTGAAGATTTTTGCACCTCTGTTCGTGAAAGATATTGATCTATAGTTTCCTTATAGCATCTGTCTCATTTCGATCTTAGGGTACTGCTGGCCACTTGGAATGAGTTGAAAAGTGCTTCCCCTGCTCCTGTTCTTTGAAAGGGATTGTAGAGAACTTGGTATAGTTCTTAATTAAATATTTGTTAGAATTCACCAGTGAACTCATGTGGGCATGTTGCCTTCTGCTTTGGAAGATGATTAAGTCTTGATTCAACCTCTTTAGTAGATATAAACCTGTTCAGGTAGTCTGTTTAGGCTTTGTGAGTTTTGGCAGAGTATGTCTCTCAAGGAACTGACCCCTTACAACTAGGATAATGCATTTGTGAGCACAGAGCTGGTCACAGTATAATCATTTTAATTTCCACGGGTTTTATAGTAATATTCTCTTTCATTTCTGATACTATTTTCTTTTCTCTTAGTCTAGCTAGAGCCTTATTGATTTTATTCATCTTTTCAAAGAACCAGCTTTTATTTCTATTGATTTTCTCACCGATTTTCCGTTTTCAACATCATTGATTTTTTGTTCTAATTCTTATTTATTTTATTCTGCTTATTTTGAATTTAGTTTGTTCTTTCTCTAGTGTCTTATAGTGAAATTAGATTATGGATTTTATATCATTTTTTTCTGTTCTAGATATTCATTCAATGTTATAAATTTCCCCCTAAGAACTGCTTTCACTTAATTCCCCAGTTTTTGATAAGTTGTAATTTTCATGACATTTCTTAGTTCAAAATATTTCTTAATCTCCCTTGAGATTCCTTCTTTGACTCATGAACTATTGAGAAGTGTGCGGTTTAATTGCCATGTATTTGGGGGGTTTTCCAGTTATCAATCTGTTATTGATTTCTAGTTTAATCCACTGTGGTCTAAGAGTAGTCACTACGTATTTTTAATACAAGGTATGATTTGGATAGCTAATGTTTATTTGCACTGTCTGATGGTATATCAGTATGTGAACTGAACTTGTAATTTTCTTTTCATGCATTTCCTTCCTTTTGTTTTGAATCAAATAATAATGTTGCTGTTAAATCATAGGCCAAATGTTTGTTTTAGTTTCTTATACTATTTAACTCTTACTGGCAAGTATGGTATATCGTGAACAGTTATTGATGATATTATTTGAAGTTTGGGGTAGGAGAGCGGTCTTTGACCATTATCTCAATTTATTTAATACCCATTAGTTTGACTGTTCTATTTGTTTTTTGAGCAAAATTGACATTTAATTCCTATAAAGTAACATTTTTCTCTAGTTTTAAAATTTATTAGTGCAAAGTGGTTTGTAATATTATTTTTAAATGTCAGATGTATCTCCCTACCTCAATTAATATTCTCAGACAAGAGACCTGTCAAAGTTACTTTTCTTTTCAAAGTAGCATCTCTTAATTTTTGCAAATACATGCTATTCTTTTTGTTGCTATGTTCTCTATTTCATTTGTCATGCCCTTAGCCTTATTACTTTTTTCTTTTTCCCTTTGTTTTCTGCTAGTTGATTCTTTCTTAACATTTTGAATTTAGGAATTTCTTTTTGATTCCTGATACATGTATTTAAACTATACATATATCTATAAATGCCACTTTGGCTGTGTCTGCTTTTGTATCTAATGTAAGTCTTCATGTATTACCATATACTTCATAAATGTTATTTTTCTGGCTGCAGCATATTCAATTATTTCGATTCTCAGATATACACATTGTTTCCAGCAAGTTACTATTATAAATAATGTTATGAAAAACATATTTATGTTTACAATGTTTTAGGCTTGCATAAGTTTGATTTACCTCCAACTGATGTTTGTTTATTCTGGAATCTTACCACTGAGATCACTGAGTCAAAGGTATGAGTGTTTCTAAAGTTCTTTTGACAAATTAATTATTTAAAGGTATTATAACAATTTTATTATAATTGGCAAAAGGAGATAGGTAATTTTGCCACAATTATTTTATCCCTTAATTTGGAAGAATACACTTCTGAGAAAATAGGACCCTTTGCTTAAATCCTTGACACTTACATTTTGGTCAAAATTTTAAAACCCTTTGGTCTTCGGTCTTTTAATCTATTAGATAAGAAAATAGCAATAGGTATCAAAATATTTGTTTTAATATTCTTGGTTTTAACCATCTATCATCACTTGTGTATTCGTAGGAGAAAAAAGAATGATTTTATTTTCAAATTGTAATTATTTGCCTTACAGAACAGTGTTCCTCAAATATTTTGGTCCCAAGATTCCTTTATTGAATGCTCACAAGAGTTTATGCCTAAATGGTTTATATCTATTAATAATTAGCATATTAGAAATTTTTGATTAAGAATTTATATATCAGTTTTAACAAAACGAATTTATTAATTATTCATTCACTATTCATTATTTATTTATTTCAAAATAACCATATTAATCATTTAACAGGTTAACGAATATAATGTTTGTATGTGTTTGTCCTTTTCAGAACGTGCTTTACATGTTTGTATTTTTCAAAGACATGTATTTGGAGCATGTGGTAGCAGTACGTTAGATTTTTGAAAAAAATTGTTAACACTGGGCTTAATAATAGATTCACATAAATGTTGCTGCACTCAATCTGTTGTGAGCTTTCATTTTATTTTATGTTTTTAAGTATTCTAAAGACTATCTGGCCTCACACAGAGAAGTAGTTAGGACAGAAAAGTATACTTCAATAACCTTTTAAGATAATTGAGGGTATTTTTTGTTGATACGGAACCAGACTCAGCGCTAACTTTCCTAATGATGAGATGCATGTGGAGTGTAAAGTACGTATCGAACTCTCTGTCCTGTGTCATATAAGCACCCACTGGTCTCCCTTGCACGTCGAGTGTGTCTTCTACCCACGTGTGATGTAGCACCAGGCACTTGTCCTATAAAAATATTAGTTCAATGATTCATGTAGATCTTCCAACTGTTGGCATATTTAACTATAAAACATGAACACATAATTTGTTAATATTGTCAATATTCTCCTAAGAAAAGTCTCTAAGTTTTGAGAAACAACCAACCTCACAGTAGGAGATACAATTTTTCCAAAATTCTGTCTTCATTAGTATAACTCAACTATTTTTGGCAACACATGATGTCAACTATTTTATAACACACACACACACACACACACACATACACACACAAAGACACTTCACTTAGTTTGTTCCTCAGGTAATATCTGTCACACCTAAATTTGAATTTAGACAGTTTGTCTTTCAGTCATTTTTTAAAGTAAAAATGTTCTACGAAAAACACAGCTAGTTCAGCTTGCAATGCACTCACATAATTTTTTGAGGCCACCACTGTCCTTCTGTATATATGAGGAATGCCTTACACACACTTCATCACCAGGAATAATATAAAGATTAGTCACTGCACCTCAAAATTTGATAAAATAGTTTTTTTTTTCTTCGTCAAGGACATTTTAAAATGGAATATGCTTTTTTCTTCTTATTTAAGCACACTGCAATAAAGAGACAAATGTTTTTGGTACAGATGGTCCCACTGCCTTGATTTATACTAAGATGCCCACAGTTTGAGACACCACTGCTTGTGTATCATTCATGCAAAATGCCCCCAAACTAACTACTGTCTGCTTTATCTAGAAACACGGACCACACGGTGACCTAGGCTGGAGTCTTAGGCAAAATTGTTTAGAATGGGGGTCTGTGCAGTTCCTTTTTCACACATGCGACAAAGTCTGACAGGAGAAAAGTCAACGTCATTTATCTTCCTCAGACTCTTTCCCGGTGAAAGAGAGAACTATTAATAATTATGTCGGGACAAGGAGCGTAAGGCAGGATTACACCAAGTGTAATGGAATATCTGTTTCCCTTTACAAGATGGAGATGAACTCACCCCATCCCACTCTGCAGACGGGACAGGAAGAAATCTCAGTGCTGCAGGCTAGGCTATGTGTATATAACTTGCACTTGGAGCATTACAGGGCTGGAAAAAAATTGTTTTTCAGCAGAAACTTTAACCAATCAGAAGGGGTCACTGTAAAACAGAAATGACAGAGGTTAAGATTGTGACTGTTGGGGCTCAGGGCAGGTCGCCCCCAAATATCCCACAGTGACCTATTGATGATTTCAAGTTAAAATCCCCACAAAGGCAGGGAGTAAGTCTCCAGGGTAAAGGTACCCTCCTGCCACAGAAGGGCCACGGGGCGGGGAGACTCAGCAAGCGTCGGCCTCATTGCCAGAGAGAGAATCCAGGGCTGAGAAGCGTGTATAAACAAACACTCATCAATTCCACCAACTTCCCGCCCTGAACCTGCATTCCACTTAGATGCCTTACGAACCACGTCCTGCCAAACCCACACGCCCGGTCCTGTCAAAGCCCCACAAATGGGTCGTTACTTTTTATGTAAAGGGTATATACACAGCCTGCTCCCCCTCCCTCGCAGACAATTAACCTTTTAATTCTCCCGTGCACACGTGATAAACATCGGATTTTCTCCTGTCATTCTGCCTTGTAACAAATGACCTTACGCCACTCGAGGGAGAGTGGAACAGACCCAACACAGAGGTTCTCGGCTGAGAGGCAAAAATCCTCGTGTTTGAAATGCACGTTGTGATGATGTGTCAGGCCGTGGTTCTTTGCACATAAAATTAAAACAGACAAACACGCCCACAGCCCACCGAGTTTCTGCGGAATCAGTATTTCCAAAAGGATGTCAAACTCAGGTCGCCTAGCGGAAGGCTATGCTGATGTGATTCTGTATTTTTCTTTAACTTACAGGGCATCCGAGCTAAGGTGACTCTCTGTGACACTTGGCACACATACCCCCAGCCTCCTATGTCCCCTTATCCTCTGCCTGTTTTTATTCTGACTTCTGCTGGTTCGTATACAGAGATTTCCAGTCTGGGTACCAGAGCTCGCTAAACAAGTGAATAACTGTCCCCTTATCTTTGTAAAAACTGCCTAACTTGCCCCTCAAAGTACAGGTCTCATTTTTGATTAAATGGGCCCTGTCATTTATGAGAATACATATCGAATCTTGTGAAAACTCTGGCATTACCTTGGCAAGACCCCTAATTTAACAGTAAGTGGTTGAATGAATGAATGAATGAATGAATGTTTGCACACTTCAGATGACCGCCTTTCAGAATTCGGTCACTTCCTCTTTTCCTGTCTCTCTTTCTTCCCTCCTTTTCTCTCTTCATCTTTTATATCTTTCTCTCCTTTCCCCCTCTCCTCCTGCTCCTCACTCTCCCCTCCTATCCTTCTCTCCTCCTCCTCCTTTTCCTCTTACTCATCCCTTTTTTTCCATTCCTCCTCCTCTTCTCCATCTTCTCCTTTTCCTAGATCCAGCTATGAGGGTCTTAGGAAAGAGTTACCACCAGTACGACAGCTCTTATTTAAAATATACCAGGGAATTAAGATTATGAATTCCTGAGCAATACTGTATCCCACCCATGTAGACAGGACAAACTATCTCACCAAGGTTACGTAATTCATCTAAGTCACGTAAGTGGTGGCCTTCTAACTTGTGTAGTCATAATCTAGTGGTTTATTTATTCATGTATGTATTCAACATTTTTTTAATGACTTGGTGTTCAAGCTCTGTTCATAATACAGTGGTCACTAAGACAAAGTCCCTGTCCTGACCCTGATTAAATAGATATTTTTGAGAGAACAGTCAGGTTGGAGGAAAAAGGAAACTGACATATAAAATGGATTATTTGAATTGTGGAATGTCGTAAAGAAAATCCAGGAGAATAACTGGATGGAGTGAACTAGAGTAGGCTGATGGAGAATGGCCGACAGAGATTCTGATACGATGAGCTGGCCCAGCCCAGCTCTGAGACCAGCTGGGAGCAGAACATTCCAGGCAGAGGGAAAGAGCGGATATAAAGTCCCCATGTAGTGAACACAGGGGTGGTGGCGGCGATGTCGGAGGCATAGGCAGGGAGCCGATCACAGGGCGTGGGTGCCATCGTGGGGAGTCTGGGTTTTACTTATGTTCTTGTAAAAGGACATCACTGGACAGTTTTTAAACAGAAGATGACAGATATGGGGTGTTTACTATTTAAATGTCACCCCATGTGATATGTGAAAGGTGTTGTAATAAAAGATTATAAGCAGAAAAAAACATATATTTTTAATATCATTAAAGTGCTACAGGCGAAAAAATGCAGGGACCTGGAGACTTATTAATAAGCATAAACAAACTGAATCCACAGTCTGAGCTCCAGGGCAAAGAGAAAAACATTGTCGAAAGATACACAACAAATCGATCACTTCGGGGGTGCTCAAGGAAGAAAAGAAACATCGAAGGTGGGAACGAACACGTCCCAAACTCATTTGGCATCTGACATCGTGGACCATGTAAACATATTATTTATCCACAAATGTAAATAAAATATGCATTTATGTGTCTTTTGTCTAAAGAATAATTAAAAAATCAACCAACTTTTCACGTTTTAGACTACTCCATTCTCTAACAAGTTAATTTGTGGATGCCAAACAAAAGTTCCATTTCATTGGAAGAAAAGTAAAGACATAGACAATGTACTTCTAATTATCGCAATCATAAATTATTGAAGAGTATCTGCTCATTTCAAGTATGTTACATAAACAGAACCATACACTTACGTAACTTCTTGGGGTTGGCTTTTTTTGCTCAGTGTAATTGTCCAGATATTTATCGAGATATTGTGTGTATCGATAATATGTTTCTTTAGGTTGCCGAGGATGAGTTCATGGTATTGATGTATTATAGATCGTTTATTTATTTACTCATTGAAAGCTATCTCAGTTGTTTCTCATTTGGGGCTTTTATAAATCAAACTACCATGGACATGTGTGTTCATGTGTTTTGTGAACATAAGCATTTATTTTTCTGCGGATAAATGCCATCAAGTTGTTTGGTAGATGCATGGTGAGTATATGAAGAAACTGCCAAACTGTTTTCCAGACTGACTGTACCATTTTGCATCCCCCCTAGCAATGTATGAATAATCCATACACATCCTCGTCAGCATTGAGAACTTTAAAAGAAAAATTATCCATTCTGATAGAAGTGGTAATAAAAAATTGTGGTTTTAATGCCTAATGGCTAATGGTATTGAAAGGCTTTTTAGTCGCCGTGTTTATATCCTCTTCAGGAAAATGGACTCTTGTGTCTTATTCCCATTTTTAAATTAGATTTCTTTTTTCTGTTGCGTTTTGAGAGTTTTTCATAGGACTAGATACTATAGATATGTGGTCTGTATATATTTTCTCCCAGTCTGTATTTACCTTTGCATCTCCTAAACATGAAATGCTTTAGATATTATTTAAGGTTCTAGATGGTATTTTGATCCTTGCACTTAGAATGTATTTCCTCTTTTCTGAAGTTATTAGGATAAAAGCAGGTCACCTATACTCAGTCTGAGATTAATGTGCCTGGGAACTGGCATGTGACTGTTATCAGGGCTCATTCATGTCCACTTCACCCTCTCCACCCACATGCTGCCCTTGGCAAGGCTGTGTGTTTGCAGCAATCCCCTCCCTGGGGGACCCTGGCGTCCAACACGCGTCTCCCTAGACCTGCCACAATGCAGAATTATCTCAGCTCCTCAGCCTGTTCCCTAATCTGCCCTACGCCCCAACTTCTCAGCCACTGCTAATGACTTAGTAAATTTCCCATGTGGAAAACCTACACACCTATTGGATGATCTTCCTGTTTCCCTTCTTTGTGGTGATTTCCACGTCAGGTCCCGCAACCTTGACAGCTCTGTGAGGGCTTTAAATGTGCGTGCGTTCCAAGATTTTGATCCAGTTTGTCCAATTGTTCTCTTTGGAAATATGAACCTGATACAATCTCGCCCTCCATGATGACAAGCAGAAGCCATCGCTCTCTTTTATTTTAACTCTTATTAGAATTGTCCCAGAGCTATCTTCCATCATGGCGTAATTTTAAAACCCTGTGGTTGCAAAGGAAAAAATCTTTTATATCTGTCACCAATTCTGATGTAAGGTGTCCAGCGATCATAAAGGCAGCTATTTTTCTGTTGATTTAAGAAAACTTCTATAGTGTGCCTGTTCCACTAGAAACGCATAAAGTATCCTATTAAAATTTGGAATTGACATGAATTATATCTAAAATGTTTGAAATTAGTATTCAAGCTTTATGCTTTGGTACTATTTTGTCTCCCTTCTTGAATTATCTACCTTTAATTTTAATTAAAATATTCCTCTTCCCAATATAATTGACTATATTATCCACTGGATTTCAGTTTGAAATTTGTTACTAAATAGCTAGTGTATAGGAAACTCTGAATATATTTTGTGGACTAGAGTAACTTTGTCTTTATTTTTCTACTATTTTACTTTTAGTTATGTTTAAACGCGTCTGTTCAATAATACAAAGATCGTTTTGTTTATTTGTTAATTTTGTTTGTTTGCTTCTTGTTTGGTCAAACACTTAAGAATATTTTTAAGTGTTGCGGAAGGAGTGTAATAGTGGTGAACTACATGAAAATAAATGATTTTTATCTCCCAAAACTCTATTGTAAATGCTCAAAGAAGGAGAATTATTTGCCTTTTATATTTTGAACAAAGCTAGGCAGGAAGGACTTTCAATGAAATATGTGTTGAATACGGAATTCGTTCTTACACTTTAATATATTATTTTCTGTGCAGAAAACTCTGGGATTCTCACATAGTAAGTGTCTGAAACTGTTCAATGAATTAATCACTATTTATTGTAATGATATATACATTAAGTGAGAGAGGAGTGCATTAGAAACAACAAACTCATTACTCCTTTGGGACACGGATACAAAAACATATTTAATATAGTAAATTAACATAATTTCCTCTCATTGGCATGAATTAATTAGCACTTCGATGCTAACACATGGAGAAATCTGAAAGGCTAACAATGGTTGCTCTGTTCTTAAACAGACAGATTCTATCATCGGACCTTTTTCTCCAGAAGGAAGACTCATCCAAGACAGCCCAGCAGCCCTTCCTGCGCTCAGATCAAGTGTTTGAGCTGAACAAACAGACTGAGTAACATACACACCTGAACTTTAGTGCTTAAAAAAACAAACAAACAAACAAATTTCTGTGACATCGAAAAGTTATTTAATTTCTATGAGCTTCAAATTTCTCATAGAGAAATCAGCAAATACACTAAGCTTATCGTTTAATTTTTAGAAGTGAAACGGAGCATGCGCAATGCTAGTGTCCTGGGGTGGGGGCTGCAGGGGAGGGGGAGGGGAGCACGAATGAGGCGGATTTCCTGTCGCTTGATGTTTAGCAACGTGCGGCTTCCCACAGCTGGTAAAAGGCAATGAATGAGCAGCGGAGATGTGGCTGCAAAGCCGGAGGAGGGGGCTGTCTGTCTCGGAGGCGGCCAAGGTGAAGGAATGGTAACCCTGGCCGGACACAGACTGGGAGGCTGGGGTTTCAGCAAGTAGCAGAAGTCCTTTCGTTAACCGGTGGGCTGATGCAGAAAACTATGGTAACCAGTCACTCCTCTCCTATTTAATTTTGATTTAATTTTTGCTCTACTTTATTGAGATGGAAGGTACAGATTTCATATGGTTTGTTGAGTTCGACCATCGTACACATCTCTGTCCCTCTACCAAAAATACGATCTACAATAAAAATTCCCTCGTGGTCCTTTTCAGTTAGGGAACCCTCCCTCTGCGGCGAAACACTTTCTAATTTCTACCACCCCAGGCTAGTTGTTTGTGCCTGAAATTCACATAAGTAACATCATAAACTATTTTTGTGCCTGCTTTTTTCATTCAATGTGATTTTTACATTTGTGCATACCGTTGCAGATTTCAGAAGCTCATTCCTTTTTGTTGATGAACGCTTTTCCACTCTATCAATATGCCATAGTTGGTTTATTCACTTCGGTACTGGTGGGCATTTATGATTTGACTGGCTATTGGCTATATGAGATAATGCTGCTACGATTATTCTTGCACAAGCCTTTTTGTGCACATTTTCATTTACCCGAAATAAATATTTTAAACTCTATACTTCAGTCTACACCCAAAAATCGCTTGAAAACGCATCATAATCTAAACGTCTGAGCTAGAAACAAACAAGATTCTAGAAGAAATCACTGAAGAATATCTTCATGGCCTTGACTCTCGGTGCCAGTATCCCTAACAGACCTGGCAGAAGTACGTAGTCACTCACTCAGTCATTCAACAAACACATTACGTGTTTACTATGCGGTAAATTTGTGTTCAACTTTTTGGCGCTTATGCTCTAAGGCGAGGAGACAAATGCAGGGCATAAAACAGTTTACTTATTTGAAAAGCCCATACATTGTCCCCATGGGTATATCTTTGCTTTAATCTGTCTCTTCATGTAGAATTTTTAAAAGGATATCATCGAGTGTGTGAAAACATCTGACAATATGGATTTTGATGGGAGATACATTCCTCATTTGAATCCCAGGCCCTAAATTATTATGCTAATGTATAACACAGAGTCTTCACGTCTCTAAACTTCAATTCCCTCATTGGCACAATACAGATTAAAATAATACATAACTGTGAACGTGTGAAAAACAGTGCATTTCAAGCACGGAACACACATGAGGCACGTGATGAATATTCATAATGCCAGCCATTATCATTACCTCCTTCTAGCTCAACCATTGGCCCTTTATTAGAATTATTATTCTTATCCATGGTCTATCTCTCTACATTTAGACTCTCTAGCCCGCCTGTAATTATCCTTTCAAACAGCTGCAATGGTCATTCCGGCTCTCAAAACTTCCGTGGTCCCAACCTTTACCTACAGAATAAACACCAGCATCCTAACTTTCAAACCAAAATCTGGGTCTTCTGCATTGTACAATCTGTGCTTAAAAAAAAAATGAACCAACTCCTGTCATCTAAGTCCATGCCAACTTTCCCGAACCCATCATTGGTTCAAGCTGATTTTACTGCTTGAACCACATCCCATGTTCTGTTTCTTGAAATGTTCCCCTATTATTTTCATGTCCTCTCTTCTCTCAACAAAATGCACCTCCCTTCTCCTAAGCCATCGTATGTACTTATATTCCCCCAGCGAGATCCGCTTTATTCCTGCATCAATATTGTCATGAATTCATGTTATTTCAATTACTGATGACGACGCATGCTTGTTTTGAGTTTCTACACGACAACAAACATTTTATAAAAAGCTTATCACCTACAACGTCTCTCTCACAAATAACGCTCCCAGATAAGTATGACGGGTTCCATTGATTGAAGATGACCACGAGGTGTAGCGATTTCAAGTAACATCCTAAGATCGCATCGTTAATAAGTGGAAAAAGCAGGTTTTAAGCCCAACGTGAAAGCTCATTCTGTTGTAGCAGCTTGTTGGAAATGTACCTTCTTCTCCTGCTGGCTTATCAATTCTCTGGAATCAGGGGACGTTTCTCATGCAACTCTGCATGTCCTCCAAGTCCCAAGCTCGAGTCTGTTTTTTAACACAGAGCTGCCCGCTGTGCTATGCAATTTTACAGGTTATTTCAAACGCTGCTGGCAATAACCGAGACGGGTGTTATTAGCGCCGCTTTCTGAACTCAGAAATGGAAACCGAGGCAAAGCAATTAGGCAACTGCTCTAGACGTACAGCGATGAAGGGGCAGAAGGTGCATCTGAGGAAAACCGGGACACTCTGTGAGCACCAGCTGGGTGCTGGGCGCTCGCTCAGGCACGGCGGGTGCTAGGAAGGGACCGTGCGCCTGACAGCGGACACTCTCGGTCTAGGACAGGGGAGGCATGAGGAGTGCCACGAAGGATGGCTCTAAAGGCAAGAAAAAGGGGTGCTGAAGCCCCAACAAGCAAACTCGCCCATCACAGTGATGCTGGCGGCGTCCGATTAGGCCCAGACGTTCTGGTGGTTCCGCTCTATTTTACCCAATTTCCTTCTGCAGTTGGAAACGTACAAGATTACATGGGAGATGCTATGAAAAATGTCTATTTTTACATTTAATGTGCATTTACCGAGCTGAGATGTTTGAGCGGCCTCGCTCTGCCTTACGGATCGATCACCCTCTCTGCGTCGGCTTCGGCCCTCCCTGCCCAGGAACCATCTGGCGGGAAACTGGGGTTCTCGGCTGAAAGCTTTGCATTTATCCTGTTTCTTGTCTTTCTGTCTTCCTTCTACCTTTCCTTCCTTTCCCATGGTTCCAGAAAACGTGCTTGCTTAGCTCATTTCCCTTATCTGTCTAGCAATGACTTCTCCAGTTTTGCACACACACACACACACACACACTCATGAATACAACCGGAGATCCAGTTCATGTCGGAAAGATGCTCTACTAGCGACAACCTGTGCACTCTGGGTTCAAACGGTCTATGAAGCTGTTTCGTGCCAGTCTCGGCCTGTAGGTAACCAGCGCTGCGGCTGGTCTAGCCCCGTGGTTCTCATCAGGGCTGCGAGCCACCCTCAGTCACAGTCATCAGGAAACTCGGAAAGGAGGTTTATTGCTCACGTGGCAAAGGAACTGAAGGGCCCAGGTAACCCCGAGATCGCGCCTCTATGCGCACGATTACACCGTCTTCGCCACGACAGACCCCGGAGAGAAGCACACACATCCATCATCCAGCACCTGCCCCTCACAGCAGCCGTGCGAGGCAGGATGCTCCTCAGGCCACATTCTCTGCCTGAGGATGCCGGGGTTGAGGGGTCACATTTGTACCTGGGGCCACATGCTAACCACCTGGAGGCCCAGTCAGGAACCCAAACCTCCAGATATGAGGTCCTCCCACACCTGGCCGCCGCCCGCTCAGGACTCTC
The DNA here is from genome assembly GCA_004027375.1 of Macroglossus sobrinus. Lineage (NCBI taxonomy): Eukaryota > Metazoa > Chordata > Mammalia > Chiroptera > Pteropodidae > Macroglossus > Macroglossus sobrinus. The sequence continues at coordinate 68,439 of PVKZ01004239.1, read as the reverse complement.
TCTGACCCATGCTTCTCGTGACAAGAGGCCTCTCGACGTTCACGGCCACTGGGGCTTCTGAAAAAGCCCGTGAGTGCAGCCCGAACAGTTACGGGCAAACTCATATCTTCTCCTCCCACCCACGTTGACCTTGCTTATACCCTGGCTTTGCCATGTCCCCAGAATCTTTACATTTATAACCCAGCAAGGTCTCATTCCATTACTATTTAGACTTGGTGACTGGCCTTCAGACAGGCTTTGCCAGGACACAGGTGCCTCCCCCTGCTGAAGTCCCTGGTCCCCGCCCAGCCAGCATGTCCTGCCCGAAGAGCCTTCTCCTCCAGGGAGGGGGCGGGGAGAGAGACCCACCCCTGAAACACGCACTGCGTGTATCGGACCATTTGCGTCCTGCCGTGCCAGGCTCATTCAGGACTCCTAGTCCTGTCTTACCCGCGTCATTGAAATAATCACTAACATCATTCCTTCCTTAGGATGACTATTCATTCTGCAAACTGCCTTCAGAGGCATGAGTTATTCTAAGAGTCACAGATATCCCCAGATATATAGAGTCGGAGGAAATTTAAAAAACGGGGGGAAAAAAAGCAAATCATAGACAGCGATCCAAACATAACAATGATGACAATGAGAAATTGCAAATTTTTTATTCGTGTGCATTTATTCTATTGACTTATTTTTATTTAGCAGATAATAAGATCCCTCTTGGTACTATACAAACATAATTTAATTATGGCTCTAATTATAATAAAAGCTATAATTTCCGAACCAACTATATTCACAGGTGTTTTAGACACATTATTGATTCATTCTTACTTAACAAATACTATTAAACAGGCCACATGTTTCTTGTTTGACAAATCAGAAAACACGATTTCAGAGAGAATGACTAGCTTGCTCAAGATAACCTGATCATTTTGTACTATGAAATAAACCGATTCTTCCCAATATAAATGTTCACAGGCTCTTCATTTTTTTGTTACTATATGTAACCTTGAAATCATCTTTAAATACTGGATTCTTTTTCTTTTTTCATATTATTTCCTTAGGTTAGTTTATAAAAATCAATACCACAAGATCTCTCTCTCTCTCTCTCTCTCTCTATATATATATATATATATATATGTGTGTGTGTGTGTGTGTGTGTGCTTTTTAAATCTATTGAGATAGCTTTAATAATAAAATGCTCCAAAGTAACTAGCAATAATTTGCACTTTCACCAGCAATTCGTTTTGTAGAATGATTGCTAGATGTGGCTGAAACACGGGCCCTCATGAGTGTTTTAATTTTCACTCCTCGGAGCACATTTTTTCCATATGCGACTAAGCATCTGCATGTTCTCGTCTGCACGGCTTTGCCACTCGCCCGTGGAAGTCCCAGTGTGTTTCTTAAGCACGTGGAGAGACTCAGTAATTACAGTCACAGTCTAAGAGTTGTGTGATGTGTGTGCGTGTGTGTGCGCATGTGCACACGCACGAGTGAGAAAGTTTAATGATCTCTTCAGAGGACACACCTGCCTGCCCTCTGGTCATGCGCAGTTTGCCTGTGGGCACCGGGACCCTCCCACACGAGGTCCATGTGGTTTAGTGACATCAGCATTGGATCCCGCATCCTTCCAGCGACAGCAATGGGCTACGATCTGGGAACCAAATTCAAGGTGGGCAACAAAGGACCTGCCCGGACGTTTGGCTGGAAGTCCTGGGGGAGAGGCCCTCTCCTCAATCTGCCACACCTGAGCCAGCAAAATAGTCCCGTAACTCACCGTGCCATATTTTTCCTCAGGGAAAGGTTTCTGGGAATAAAGTGGCCACTGAAGAAAGTAAAATTAAAAACAGAGAGAGCCAGCATCGGAGCTTCTTGATTCTAAGAGTGAAACGAATTTTAGATACGATCTTTAAAGTCATGCGAGACTGATTTAAGACGGATAAGTGAAACTCTGTCACTTGCTGTCAAACACTGTCTGGTACTCCTGAGTCTACCTGTTAGCCTACTGGTCACCTGAGCTTATGTGCTGGCCTACTGGTCACCTGAGTCTACCTGCTGGCTTACTGGTCACCTGAGCCCACCTGCCGGCTTACTGGTCACAGGCCTCACTGGCTCTGACACAACCACTCTGGGATGGGGTTGTCACCAAGTCCCGCCTTCCTCCTGCTGCCCCTCCCACTTCCTTTGTCAGGGTCCACGCGGTGGCTGTAAAGCGTGTCTGGAGTGTCCCAGGAAGGAGCCCAGGTGACCACAAGCCGGAGCCCGCTGACTTCTCTTCTTGCTTTCTGTTCCCTTCCTCAGTTCTCAAACTGCTCTGATCTGAGTGTTGTCACTCTGCTTAGCACTTCTCATAAATGTCAGCATTCTGCATTCTTTACACCCCTCACTGTGTACTGCCGGCCACGTCCCCGCCAACCTTGGCTGCCCCTCGGCTGCAGTCGTGTCCTAAGTGTGGACTCCTGTACCAATGGTCGGGAGACAAGGTCACAGTGCCACTGTCGGCTTTAATCCCCACGCTTGCAGAAGGCACCCCAAAATGTCTTACCGACGGAATGATGGCCTGAAGTCATTTGACCCCTACTGTGGCATACTTCAATCATCTCTGAAGAGGAAAACATCTATTTTTACTGACATTTGACACCTGCATATGCTGCTACACAACGAACTACCAGGTGCCTCTGGTGTTAACTTTTATTGATGTGAATTATGTGAACATGTATTCTTCATTTTATTATTCACTGTCTATGTTCACGGCTTAACTAAAGCTAATGCTGATAGTTAAGCTTCTTAATAAACAAGATTCATATTATAAGGTCACAAATGATCACAAGCAGAAAATTACAAAGAAATAAAAGATTCTATCCAATCACAGACCCAAGCAAACCACAGAGGAGCTGAAGGAAATATATCCAGCCCTAGAATCAGCCTTCGGATTGAACAGATGCTGCAGGCTCTGGAATAGAAACATCTTTCCTGGGAATTAAACACGGCCTAGAATTAACCGAATGTCGTCTCAGCCTTAATCGCATTGTCCTCTCATCATGTCATCCCTGTGGCCTTCCTGGAGGAAGCTGAGCTGGACTTGGGCACGTGTAATTCCCACTTAACCCTTTTAATCTGTGGTCTCTCAGATCTCAGTATTTGTTCATTTCTCATTTTTATAAAATGAGAAAAACTGTTTTCTCCTGTATTTCCTCCATTAATATTTCTGGTAAGCACATGGACAGGTAGATAACTCAGTGTCCACCCTTCACTTCCCCTTCTTCTCCTTCTTGTGGAGCAGCTAAGCCCCCCACCCCCCAAATACTTGGCTCCAGACACAGGAACGTAAGTATTTACCAGTCAATTCTTTCCAAATAGTTTGATTCATATTTTCAAATGGTGTTATCACAAGACTATGCCATTTTCATCTGAAACTTGGATTGAAATGCAAGTTCCACTTTTTTATGACTTTTGACTAATTTACTTACTAGTCTCTACACATCTCTTCATCTGGGAAAAAGGTTTTACGACAATACTTAAATCAGATAATGATGTATTTCTAGCCTCCAAATAGAAGATAAATGTCATACAGCCAGAGGCTATGTCTTCTTTACATATCTGGTGCTTATTATATGCTTGCTCAATTGTGACAAATAATACATATATTTGATATTGTCATTTTGTAAATATGGCTATCGTTATGCAGAATGTAAGGCAATAGAAATTCAATGAACAGGTTTTATCTAATTTCACTTATTCTTTAATAGCATTAAAAATAATTCACACCTTAAATCCACATAATACCCCTTATTTTCTTTACTAAAAAGGCTGGTTTTTTTTCAGACTGCCTCAATTCACTCATACACATACTCACACATAAATACACCTTGTTTGTAAGTATATTACAATTACAGATTACAGACCAATTAGGGTGTTATTTATGCCTGACGATTACATACTAATTATTTGTGAAGTTATTATGGGAAACTTAGGAAAAGCTATGTGAGAAATTGCTATAAAATTATAAATGGCTGCTGTTTAATTTTACGATTATCTGTACCACATGAAATAGCAAATTGCCAAAGATCAAACCAAAGGGTGTTGTGAATCTGTCATCCGTGCCCTTTCAATCACATTTTTCGTCTTGCACACTGTGGGGCTGATAGAAATAGCTCAATAAATCCCAGGTTCATATACTTTCTGCATGTGGTGTGGTCTTAGGGGTCATCTACAGAGATCTGACTCTGTCCCAGGCAAAGGGGTTGGTAAAATAGATATGAATCATTATCAGTTCGATATCCAGCCTCCTCCATACCTATTACATGAAGACGATGATAGGAGAGAGTTCTATTTGGTACAATGGAGAGTAATGAAACTGTGTTGTTACATCGGATCTTGGCTGATGTCAGAAACACGTGTTAGCGATGATGCCTCTTAGATTCTAAGGAAGACAGGGAAAGGGCGGGAGGAGTGTGAACCAGGAAGGATGCATCTGTCGAGATGCTTTATTAACTGTGTTTAGCAACAGGCACTAAACCATTGCAGCCCTTCATCCGGACCAGCCTCCTGCACAGACCCTCCTGCCCGACTGTCCCACGGGCTGGAACGTGAGTGGCCATAGACCTTAGACGCCATGACTTTGGCGTAAGTTCCCAGATTCAAATATCGGTTCTGCTACTTACTAGCTGTGTGGGTGATGACAAATTACCAAATTCTCCCTAAGCTTCCTGTCCTGGGGACAAAAAGCGTTTGGACCTCACAGGGCCGCAGCAAGGACATACCAGCACTACGCTTTCGCAGAAATAGCACGAGATAAATGTATAAAATGAACTGCTGGGCACCCAATTAAATACTTAATATCAACTGTTTTTAAAAACCATTACTGCGATTGTTCACATCCATTAATTTGTTTGGTTCTTCTAATTTAGATCAGAGAATATAATTTTTTTCATTTTCTGCATAAAACAATAACAACAACAATAATAGTGGCCCAGGTAATGAAATTATTTCCCAACAGGTATACAGGGTTCATCTTATCTCTTTATCTTTAAGCAGTTAGAACAACCTTGAATGACGGTTCCGTGCCCCAGACCCACCATCCAGTGAGCCCAGCGCCCCTCCCCCACCGAAACCACCCACTTCTGAACGCTCAGAGCTTCAGGTTCCGCTGGCGTTGGTCCCGGCTCTTTGCTTCAAGCCTGTCCATGTCCCCCTCAACTGACTCTTGCATCGGACACACTGCACAGTCTCTGTGGTCACTGTGCCCAGCTGTTCTCAGAAAGGAACCTTCCACTACCACTTGCCCTTCCCTTCAAATTCTCTCCACTGTCCCACAGTTCCTGGCTGAGTCCTACTGCCAAGACACACACCAACCTCATCTGGACCTCGAGTCACCTTGGGGAGAAAATATGGGCTTCAAAAATTTGATCATGGTCTACGACTTACACTGTTTATTAGCTTCTTTGTCTCCTGCCCACCCGTCCTCAGACACCCTGATCCATGGACCCACATCTGTCTCCGAGGCAACGCCCGCACCGCAGACATAATGCTTCACTTGGTCTCTTCTCCCCACAAAAGACTCAGACATGCTCCCGGATTCTGTGTCTCCGGTCACAAGGGGACAAATCGTGTTCTGCCTCGCACACGCCCACCTGCTGGAGTTCTTCAGTCTCACAATTAGTCAATGCTGGGTTAAGACCTGAGCCTTCTTAGTTTTCCATTCCATCCTTTTGCAGCTCATCACTGACCGTTCCGGGGCACTGCGGAACACAGAGACTGATAGGAGAAGGCCAGGTGGTCCCCAGACGGCACAGGAGAAGAAAGAAAATGCAAATGCAGTGTCAGCAAGTGATTAACTGATGAATTACAGAACATCCAGAACAAGGAACCTTTCAAAGATGTGTGCGGACACCTGAAATGGAGACTCATTAATTCCTCTCTCCCTCTTTTTCTCTCTCCCCCTCTCTCCCTCCCTCCCTCTCTCTCTCTTTCTCTCTCTCTCTCTCTCTCTCTCTCTCTCTCTCTCTCTCTCTCTCTCTCTCTCTCTCTCTCTCTCTCTCTCTCTCTCTCTCTCTCTCTCTCTCTCTCTCTTTCTCTCTCTCTCTCTCTCCTGGATCTGTGTGAAGCCAAGCCTTTGCTTTGCCTTTGTTATCTTGTGTTTGTTTGTGTGTTTGCCTTTGTTTTTCTTCTGTTTATGTGTTTGTTTTTTAATCTCACTTGGGAGGAGAGTGGCCAGACGGTGTCAGATGGGGATGTAACCATGTTACAGGAAACGTGTCCTCTGGGGGTGTCTCCACAAGTACCGCACATCATGAGTGTCCCACCCCACACACTTCTTTCGAGAGCTCCACCGTATTCGCCACTTCAGGCGACAGCAAGAAGGGATCAGTGACACAACAGAGAACACAGCTATTGTCTTCTGAAGGATGCTTGCTCATTCCACATTTTTCTTTCCCCCTTCACGAGTTAAATCTAAGGAACACTTTTACTCAAGAGGATGCTATTATTTAACTTGACCACTGTCTGACCTTCAGCTCCGGGAGCTGACTCAGATGAAGGATTCTGCAATGGCATTCAAACTTGTTGGTCTTTCACCCTCTCCTGCCTCATTATCAGTGCGGTGGAATTTATCTTTGGTTATCTTTTCTCCAACTCCTAAGGCCTCCTGGATCAATTCAGCTAGAAAACTCGGGGGTGGCAGAGAGAGCTGGCATGATTCACTGTGAGAACACTCTGAGTAGTTCCCTCCTTCTGTTGTTCCCATGTCAACCATAACCCTCAAGCCAACTCACTTAGAATGGAGAGGAAGCAAACAGGCATCTTCTAAGCGCATTCAGAACTTGTCTGGTTCTTGATAATGATGGTGAAAGGAGGCTATATTTCAACCTACCACAGTTCCATTATCCGTGAAAGACAAGAGCGAGTTCCTTTTAATCCAAGGAACAAATTTAAAAGAGGGCTGCTTGTGCTTGAACAGCCCTGCTGCTTTCCCGCCTGCCCCCAGAGTCTCTAAGGAAATCCCACACAGCAAGACAGGAACGAGAGATAGAGGTTAAACAGTTGATCTACTGAGTTGATTATTTCAGTATATGACAGCAGGTGTTATTCATGGAGAAAGTATCTATCTGTAAGGGAGTCCACGCCTCCCGCTTCCCCACTGGGATGCAAGCCTGCAAGAAGCTGTCACGGACAATCATTCTGTTCTACGTGCTCAGGTGTGTGGTTTGCATAGAGCCCCTCGGAGCATCAGCACAAAGAAACGGTGCTACGTCACAGAAGGATGCAGGGGCTCTGATGTCAGACCACCAAGATGTCTGGTCCTAGTTTCTGCCTTGCTATGCTGGTGATCAGAAGCAAGTTTTGTAACCTTCCTAAGCTTCGACTCATTTTATTTTTACAGCAGAGATGAACATATCTACCTCACTGGGCAATCTTGAGAATTAAAAGCAAGAGAGAAAATTAAAAACATAAAAGACATGAAGTTACTATAGCGCCGTGCCTGGCACATCGTAGTTGTACAGTGATTCCAGCTGTTCACTTCCCATCCTCGTGATGACCAGTCAGTGATGACTTACAGCACAGTGACCGTGGACTCCGTGATCTGGCTGTGCTGTCCCAGCTCTAGGGATGCGTATGCCTACGTCAATGCCAGGCGGAGTGAAGGAATCACCACCACCCCTCTCTTGGGGTGTGCAGAGGTCTCCTTCATCTTAAAAGATGTCTTCAGCATTGGGATGGGGCGAGATGCACAGGGGGCACTCTCAGAAGGAGCCCTGAGGGGTATGGGGCTGGCATTACTTGCACCTCACCTCACTCCCACACCTGAAGTGACTTGTCTGTGGCTGGTGAGGACACTTGTGTTATCAGTGGCATGAATTTCTCTTATCATCTGAAAAGGGATGCCAGCTAGCAAAGACCTAGGCTCAGGTGAATGTGAAGCCCCCTTTGCCTTAAAGACAGGACTCTAATCTGTCATGGGCCCATGCACGTGAGTGATGCTCTTCTCCTAGGCCCTTCTGCCAACCACCACGAGCGCCCACCAACTCACACCCTTGGGCACAGACCCAGCTCTGAGACTCCTGGCGTCCACCTGTCTCTACATCCCTCTCCTCCCCAGTCTCTCAAACTTTAGAACAAACCCCCTTCTTACAAATGCCTGCTTTCCCCTTTTCTTCCATAATAGTTCAAGAAGAATTTGGATAATATACCAAAGCTGGGTTCCAAATCATTTGAATATGCAGCTGGTTTCTTTCCCTATTTTTCAAAGTCAGAGAGGATTTTCAGACATACAGTGGCCAGGGATCCAGTCCCAAAAAGGGGAGATGTTTTATCTAGTTTAAAAAAGACAAACATCCCCCAGAAAGGGCAAAGAAAAAAGTTGGGTTTTATTCTAAAGGAAGTCTAAAAGTCTGCTTCCCATTGGAAGTCAAAACTGAATTGCAAAACAATGGAAATTGAGAAACACTTATGGAATTATGATGATGTGAAGCAAAAGAAATGATGCTCTAGAGAGTGACTCTTTGTTATAATTTTGAGCATCGCAAAGGTACAGCACCGACTGCTCAACTAGTGTCTTACATTCTTCCTGTCTAGTCGTTAATCAATTGGCAACTAATGAAAAGAATTCCAAACCCAGCATTTCCTTGCCAAAGCATAGCCTACAGAAGTCAGCTTCCTTTCCAGCTTCACTTTTCAGCCTCACGGGTTGACACATCTTTAACTGAGGGTCTCAGGAATAATTAACAAGCATCTCCACACCTGGACAAGGTGAGAGACTATACAGAAAGGGGTGGGAAACCACTGTGATCAGCACCAGCTGGGCCTGGTTCTCAACTCGGGCTTGGCTACATACTGACTTTATGACTTTCTGAAGTTAGTTTAGTTTCTTTCTGCCTCGGTTTACCCACATGGATATTGGGGAATATAATTACTGACTTGCTGGTTTTGTTGTAAAGATCAAATCCAAAATGACTCATAAAGTGCTACTGTAGACAAAAGCTTCTATTGCCACCGAGAAGTTGACCAAGAACGTGCTACGCCAAGACATCAACTATTTCAGTGCTCATCTGCCTTCCCCTTAAGTTGGTCTCTGACCGGTTCAACTTATTAAATGTGCAAATCTTGCTTTTCATCTGTTGAAATGGGTTTATTAACCTTTACTCTCATCTTGCTGTTCTTCTTGCATTTCATTACCTGCAGTGTAGTTTCAAGCATCGAATCAACTTCCATTTTCTGAATCTCCTTAATCTGCTACGTGTCTGTTCTTCGTCCATTAAGTACTAAGTCCCAGCACCCCGGCAGAGCATTTAAGAGCATGGACTTTAGACCAATGTGAGTATAAGTCCATTTCTGCCACTTAGCAGTTGTGTCAATTCAAGCATGATTCACTCCTCTAAACCTCAGTTTGTACATATTTAAAACTGGGCTGATGATACCTGCCATCTGTTCACTAATGATTAAACAAATGAACATGTGTGTGTGTGTGTGTATGTGTGTGTGTGTGAGTGTGTGTGTATGTCTGACACATAAAAGTAGAGTACTTTATATCTAAAGCATCCCATTACATACAAATATTTAAAATATATAGCGCAAGATACTTAAAATAAATGGCCCAAACTTTAACTTACTACTTTTAATAGACTAATTGTAAATACGTTTTGTTTTTTAGTAACCCCACAGGACAGCATGGCATGGTGATATGCTACAGGAAACAACAACATGATGGATCCTCCCATTCTTCAAAACGCCTCTAACCCATCCCTTTTACTTTCTTATAAAAAGTTCACCATATGCACACTCACGTCTGGGAGATTGGCAAAGGAAAACCAGTCTGTGCTTTCAAAGCCATCCAATTCCCCGGCCTGATCCGGAAACATAAGTGAAAAGACAGTAACAAATCTTTGAGATAATAGCAGCAGGCGGGATCATGGAGGTGAAGAATCTGTTATCTGATGTAAACTGCTCATCCATGTGAGGTGAATGAACTCTGTAAGGGGTGCCATTTAGTTCATGGGCAAAGATAATTTACTGAACACTACACAGGGCCCGAGGCTGCAGAATTCTTTCCATCTGGCTAAGCTGATGGCTGCTCTCAAGTACTTGTTTATTCCTCTCTCTTCATCCCAGGCTGGGTCCAACTCATCAACAGGAAATGACAAACAATTAACTCCTACTCTCTCTATTGTGTAGTCCAAGAATGACCACTCCATATTTCCAGTGTGTAAGTTTTCTGTTTGGTACACGTTTTTGTTGTCAGATGGGACCAGTATCTTGCTGACACTGGAAAAAAGGTCAGTCTTTGGAACGTCTCAAACTCAGCTTTCCCCATGGCTTAGCCACACTTCCGCAGTGCAAGGACAAGACAATGTCTTTGTGACCTCAGGAAAGGGAAGACGTGTTACAACACGCACAAGGAATCCACCCTCCGTAAAGAAAAAGACTGACAGGCTGGCTTTCATCAAATCAAGAAAGCTTATGCACATCGAAAGACACTGTTAAAAGTAATGACAGCTCTTACTCAGATCATATCATTGAATTTACAAACTGATAATTAAACAATAGACAAACTATTAAAAAAAGGGGTACTTCCCAAAATGGAAAGTACAGAGTTAAGTAAACCTGGGAGACAGTGGTCGATCTCTTTAGCGACCAAAGAAATACAATGAGATAAAACCACATACTCAACAAACTTAAAATGAGTGAGTGAACGAAGGAATGAATGACCCATCAATGCCAAGATGTGAAGTAATGACACACTGCTCAGAGACTACTGAAGAAAGTACAATTTCATATAAATGTTTTAGAAAAAGAAATGGCGCTCTCTAATAACTCATTGTATGTATCCAATGGCCCCACCACGCCGGTACTTCCAAATGACCCAGGAAAAAGTGACGTGTATCCTAAGATACATGTGCCAGAACTGCTCATGGCATCATGATTCACATTAGCTCAAAACGAGAGATGACTCAGATCGTTAACAGCAAGAGTGTGGTATATCCACACAACCAGCATCTAGAATAAAACATCACCAACTCACAGTCTCATGTAACATGGATGAAGTTTATAGACAGAACACGGAGTTAAAGAAACAAGATAAAGCACCACAAAGGATTACAGTGTCCGAGACTGGGTAGGACTCACAGAGGGGGCTGACCAGTGAGTCCCATGGACAGACTCAGGCTCTGGCATCACTGTTTTTCTGGACATGACTGGTGTGATGTTGGTTCTCAAGATGTAATAATTTATCAAGTTGTCTATTTATGGCATGTGTGTTTTTCTGAATTTGTAGCATTTCTTACAAAATATTTAATTCTAGGTGGATTAACCAACTAAAGGTGAGAGCAAAATGATCCAATTTGTAGAAAGAGATATAGAAAGGATTTTCTTTTTTTTTAGCCCCGGCTTTGTGTCCCTGTGTGCTTCTTCTCAGATGCGCCAGGTGGCTGGTCCTGACCTGTCTCGGGCTAAAGGTGTTTCTTCCTTGCCTCAGATCAAAGCATTGTTAACTGAAGAACTCGTACCGAGAACATCCTTTGTCAATTGGCTTCTATTGATGTTTCACTTTCCTCCAATTTGCTCTGTAAAGCGCTAGCTACTTGCTTTCCTTATGAAGGCCAGCAATACCTCTGGCTGACTCTACACATCTCTTTACTCTGAGCTTGTGCTCTACCCTGTCCCTATTCTCTTGGGTCCCTGGATTATTTCCTGAATGAGACTGTACATTAGGGTAATAGGAGAGGTACTTTAGAACCCTCTTGATGAGAATAATAATTTCCTTCTTGGAGTTGGAACTCTACACGGATTCCCCATCATGTGGCAATCTGACACCTTCCCTACTGAAGTCTATGAGAAATAGCCTTTAAATTCAGGTCCGTGCAATTGATATTTACCAGTCCGTGATGGGGGCCACATGGACTGAGAATGGTAAATTGTCTTAGGGAAGGTTCTCCTGGAAGGGAGTCCTCAGACAAGGATTTCAGTGGAAGCGGTTATTAGGTAGAGGGGCTCAGAAAGTCCTGGTAGGGATATGGGAAGTGACACAGAGAAGGGATGACAGCGGGGACTCGCACCCTCCGCCAGCCTCCTGGACGCAGCATGAAATGTCCTTCAGCTTTGTTCCCACTACACAGAAAGGAGGCAGGAGTACTCAGGCAAATCCCAGTTCGCGATGACTTAGAGATACTCCTGCAGGAGCCACCTCCTCGTCATGGCTGCTCTATACACTGTCCAAGCATGCAATTATGACCCAAGAAATACACCCGGCAGGGAACTGCCGGCACTTGCAGACGGAAGCCGTGGGTGTGTACAGGAAATTGAAGGTTGAGAGAGGAATGGACACACACAGAATCTGTTATGTCAGCACAAACCATTGGATGGCGTGCTTCTCCAGATAATTTATATGCACTTATTGAGTAATTATATTCATAAATTGATATACTAATTCTGTCTCTACATTGTGCCAGGCCCTGAGACCCATACAGAGGATATGGAAGTGAGGACGATGTGGTTTTGCCATGAGGGACGTTAGAGCTTTATGGGGTTCAGAACACACGACCAGAAGCATGGTACCTTGGCATACGGACTAGTTTAAGCTGAAGCGATCTGAGAACATGGAAGGAGCAGGGAGGTCTCTCTGACCTCCCCGCAGCCTTCTCCCCTAAAACAGGTCACGAAGCCTTCAGGTGAGAGCTGCCCACCCCGTATGTAGAGACAAGAGCACCACTACCTCTGAAGACAGTGGATACTGAGACGATCCAAAGAAACAGGTCTAGCTAAGTCTTCCTCAATTTCCTAAACCTAGCTCAGTCTTTGACCTATCTTATTTTTTTAAGACGGTCTACTCTTCAATAAATTTAGCAAAAAATATTCAGGTTTAACCCTTCTTTGGGTCTTGCTTTCCTTACTAAGACCCCTATGTCATGTAAAACATATTAAACAAACCTGTATACATTTGTTCTATTCATCCATCTTTGTCAGTTTAACGTTCAGATCAAGCCAGGGACCCTAAGAAGGTTAAGGAAAGCTTTTTCTCCCCCAAAAGCTTAATAGGGAAGGCCATCACACAAAACTATAAATGCTGGGACAGAAACTCACACACACACACATACACACGCCAGCCAGCAAGTCTTCTGCACTAATGAGATGATCTACAAACACGTGATGGTAAATCTGAACGGTGGTTGGCTAGTCCAGGAGGAAAACTGGAAAAGAACATACAAAAGAAAAAAAAAAAGGGTCATGTGATAGCAGCGCTCACAGCAAATAATCAGCCCTGGGTTGAGTGGGACTGGGGGTCGTGGGGAAATGAACGTCATTCAATGTGGAGAGAAATTTACACTGAGGTCACTTTAGCTGGGGGCTCTGTCCCAGCCAAAAGTGTTTGCACCTACTGACTCTGTAAGGAGGGTTAGTAGAAAGAAATATATTTTTTTTTTAAATCTCTTTGGTTGGAGGTGAAGACAGGACTGGAGAGGAGAGAGGCTGGGGCGGGGAAACCAGATAGGGGGCTATAGCCACAGTCGTGGGGGGAAGAGGGCAGGACTTGCTGATGATGGAGAGGAAAAACAGGGTTCCCCACAGAGCTATAGCGAAAGCAGCAGGTTGCCCCTGAATACTAGCTATGGGAGGCTGGAGTCACTGGGAAATGCCCTCCATGCTAACACGCTTTCTGTCTCCCGATAACCTGTACTGTCATCTCGCTATCTACAGAGTCTGGCTCTTTCTCACTTCTCTTTCCTCTCATTCCTTCTGGCATCATTCCACGGCAGAGCTTGGCTGGTGCAAAAACTGAGACTTTACATGTGAACTCCTGGAGAAGCAGCGTCTGCATTCACAATTGTTTCATGCCAGGCCGAGCAAGCTACAACCGGTCAGGAGAGATGATGGAAACTTGGGGTGTCCAGGAGGAGCGCGGCTCAGCTTTGTAAATAAACCTTCAGTCTTTCTCTACGTAAATCTCTGCTTCTCCAGCTCCGACGGGATATTCGAATAATAAATATATTTTCTTGGGTATAGCTTTGAATTCTCAGATGAAGAGTCTGCATCACCAAAAAGTTATAATTTCAGTCAAAGCACTCAACCTTTCACAATCACATGTCTTTGAGATTTTAGAGCCTTCGTGCGGATTCTAAGTAAGAAAATGCCTCTAAAAGGCCTGAAAGTTTCAAAAAGCACAATGTGGGGAAGAGATTTATCAAACTTGGTTGAAAAACAAGGCTTGAATAACTGTATTTCCTAAAATCTCTATATGCTCAACTCTTAAATCTTTAGGATCCTGATAGAGAAAACCCACGGGAATAGAAATACCAGGTTTTCCTACCATATTTCAGTGGGAAAAAAATGCATTTGTTTCAATTATGCATTCCTATACTAAAAAATAAGGTCTAATGATGAAGACTGCATTAAAGGCCATAATTATATTACAATCTGCACTTTATGAGTAAGTACACTTATGGGAGACCATTCTGGATAGATGAATAAGGGGGTTCCAGACATCCATTAAATCAGAGGAGGCTGTATTAAAAATTTAGAAGCTCATGGTCACTACCAACAGAGACCTGCATTTGGATCCTGGTTTAACCATGTTATAGCTGTGGGCACAAGGAGATTGACTTTCTCAGGTTCAACTTTCTAATTTCCAAAGTGGGGAAATTCCTATCAATCCCTGCGAGGAGACAGCCAGCATCTGTTCCCCATGCAACTTCTTTAGAGAATCTATGCAAAGGAACAAAGGCGCAGAAAATCACACCTTTCACTGCCACGAGTCTGGCTTTGAGACCCTATGGGGGACAGTAACAGAACTACCTACGACAATGTTGTTAAAGAACCACAAAATATCAGAATTCTATCCAAATCAATCCCATGAAGAATAGACATAGATAAGTAAGACAATCACAGCACATGAATCATCATTATTTGTGAGTCGGTGACCCCAGACCTACTGAGAGAGCTAGTAGCCAAAGCTCGCTCTTTCGTCCTGAGCTAGATGACCACAGATGACCTGGCTGAAACGCATTGCCGTCTTGATCTGCAGGCTTCTCGCAGCCTGATCAGACAGCGTGAACATTTCAGTTCAAGGAAAAGGGACACATATGCGCATCAGAGGGCGGAAGTTCAGGAAAGACAGAGAGTTGCCGGCATGAGATCTGAGGCCAGAGTAGCTGCCCTGTAGCCTGGCGGGGGCTGTGTAAGTGTTCAAAGTGTGACCCGCTGGCCTCTTCTGTCGCAGGTTCATTCCCTGTCCCTCGCCCCTCTGCCTCCTACAGAGAACAGAGAGGGAAGGACTGTTTATCTCTGCAGGTTATGACACGTATTCTTGCTAAACACTCCAGTCCTACAAAAAGTGACCCAACGTGTCCTTTTGAACTTGAGGTGGAAGTTTGATATTTTTAGCAACCCCTCGTGCAATATTAAAGAAGGGGTAAAATCAGGGTACCACTCATTCACCCTATTTCCTCTGCCAAGTGGCCAATAGCCTTGGGCAGGCTGGGCAAAAATAAATGAGTATAAAAGTTGGAATTCTCGCCAGTTCAAAACCTAGTTTGTCCTAGAGTTCTGATATTCAAAAGATTAATGGAAAAAAGGCTCAGATCAAATCTAAGAAGTACGACGAGGTAAAAAAAAAAACACTTATTTCCCTTTAAATCCTAGACAGGTAGAGTCCTTAAGGTATATACTTGACAGAACTAAATGTTTTATCAAAAACTTTTCCTTTGTTTCTATCCTCCATCCTGCGTGCTCACAGGCTGACTGTATTATACGAGA
The DNA here is from genome assembly GCA_004027375.1 of Macroglossus sobrinus. Classification (NCBI taxonomy): domain Eukaryota; kingdom Metazoa; phylum Chordata; class Mammalia; order Chiroptera; family Pteropodidae; genus Macroglossus; species Macroglossus sobrinus. Next base: position 52,716 of record PVKZ01004239.1, on the reverse strand, counting down.
TACACGGATATTAAACACTAACAAATGTGACGAGGCGACATGACAGAAACAGTAAATACAATATTCATCCAAAAGTGACGTCTACACCCTCTCATACGTGGCCAAACACCGTACTGACCTGGACACGTAACAATCATCCTCTCCTTCCTTCTCTGGTGAGCGGATGGTAGGACCACAAACAAAGAAGGAAAGCTTCACCACTCAGATAAGCTGAGCAAAACGCACAGCTTAACTAAGTAAACCTGAAGCGAGTTATTTCACCTCTTGGGCTAAACTGAGTGATGTCAACGTGTCTAAGTCCAGGGACTCTGTCTCCCTGATTCTCTTCCTCTGTAGCCAGAGTTGGAGTCTGGTTAGATGTAGCCAAAAGAGGAAGGTGCTCATGTTTTGGAAGGAGGAAATGAAGCAGACAGCATTACTCTCTGAGGCTACAAAGACCAGACATAGTGACAGAGAGGCACAGATGTGCCGATGGTTCCCAGGTGATCGTAGCTTTCCTCTAGTCTGTGTCCAGCTCGTCTTCCCAACAGCTGTATGTGCTGAACTAATAGTGTCAGGGCAGCCATCAGCTACTTGGCTACAGGCTCACTGAGGTGCTGAGTCCTTTTTTTGCACCCCTGATTATAAGAATACTATGCACTTTTGGAAATTTCACTATGCAAAGAAGTTTATAAGATTCTTTGACCTATAGATGATGCCAAAAAGGTTAAGGGGAAAAAATTATTTCAATTCTCCACAATTTCTTCCAGAAAATAGCAACAGAGGGAGTAGTTCTTTAGTCTATGAAACCAGAATTACTCCAATACCCAAACTAGATAAAGAGAACACAAGAAAAAAAAATATGTAGATCAATATTGCTCCTGAACATAGATTAAACATCTTCAACAAATAGTAAATTGAATTTAACAATCAATAGTATATGAAAATAATTATATACCATGACCAAAGGGAAGTTATTTTACATATGCAAGAAGAGTTCAATATTTGAAAACAAACCAGTGTAATCCATCACATCGACAAGCTAAAGGGAAAAAAATCATATGTCCTACCACTAGATTCAGAAAGAGCATTTGACATAATCCAACACCTAGTCATGATAAAAATTCTCAGCAAATCAGAACTGTAAATTTCCACAACTGATAAAAAACAAACAAAATACTATAGCGAATATCATTTTTAATGGTGAGAAACTAAGTATTCTTCCCCTATAATTGAGATCAAAGCAAAGGTATACCTTCTCAACACTCCTATTTAATATCTATAAGAAAGTCTTAGCTAGTTCAATCAGGCAAAAAAGAAAATAAAAGGGATGCATATTGGGAAGGAAGAAATAAAACTGCCTTTTTTCACAGATGATATAATTATGTAGACGATTAATCCCAAAGTCAAGAACAACTACGAAAACTCCAGGAACTAATAAGCAAGTATATAGCAAGGTTATAAGACTCAAGGTTAATATAACAAAAGTGGATTTGGTTCTTGTATATCACCAATGAATAACTGGTGCGTTAAAATTTTTTAAATATCCATTTACGATAGCACCGATAAACAAACAAACACTTTGGTAAAACCTGGATCCAGGAAGGCCAGGGCACCTGATTCGCCTCTGCTGAGAGCGGGAATGATTACTGCGTCAGTTTGGGTGATAGTTGGACTGAAATCTCATAGCTCAGGTGTGAGGTGGCGGATGCTTACAGGTTATAGTGCAGAAAATGACGGTGCTCCTCTCTGAGAAGGAAGCGTTTGGAAAGAGAAGGCCTTTGAGTTCCTATGTCTCAGCCACAGGCTGTCTTTGCAGAAAAGTAGATATTAGATGAGATTTGGAAAATTCACCTTGTGGAACTGAGGAATGTAGATTACATAAGCCACGTTCATATCTCTGCTCAGCCAAGAAGTGGCTAAGAGACTATATTAATATTCTAATATACATATATATCACAGTTGATTTAGCCTTTCTCCTGTTCACGGACCTCTGAGTTATTTTGTGTTTGGGGCTATTATGAAGGTTTGTGTCTAAAAGAAAAATAATAAAATAAAATAAAAAGGAAATGAATCCAACAAATCACAGAGCAGACTATGGATTATAGTTCTTTAACGCCTACAAATGGGCTCAAATCCCAGTTATAACTTTACATAATTACGATTCTAAACCAACTCATATCTCACGATAGCTTGGAAACTTGATCATTTCCAATTGACTTATCCAGTAAATAAAAATTTACTCTGCATTTTCTTCCACTCTTTTTCCAAAAGAAATCAAATTACCATATAAAAATGTATCTAAATATAAAGAAGTCTATTTTCTGGTGAAGTTCAATGGCCAAGCAGTAGATCTCATTTCTTAATACCCTTGATTTATGCTCGTCGATAGTCAATACTGTCTGAGAAGATCGATAGAACATGAGTTGTTCCTTTAAAGTCCACTTCCTTAATATTTTTCTTGACCTTTTGCTCATTCTCTAGAATTATCCCTTTTAAATGCATCGTTGAATTTTCTCTATTACACAAATGTGTCATTTTATCTAATGCCATTGTTTTATTTTTATATTCTGAAAACTCTATTTATAGATCAATTTCTTCAAGCTGTTAACCTCCAAACCAGAAACTGTGCCCCAATCAAAGCTAGACTTGGTGTGTTTATATGTCTTTTCATCCTAGTGATATTGTGTTCTTATTAAATGGCATTCTTTATCATTCCTCATCATTAATATCAGTCCTACTGGTGTTAATTTATTCTCAGTTTCAAAGCACTGAAGAGATGCATAAAAGCCTGTGGATTTAGGCCATTTTCATGGACAAATTAGGTTTCTTCTTTATTATAGTACATCTCGATACAGGCCAATAAGAATGCCTTCTTGCTTTTGAGTCCGCAACGCATGACAGATTAAAAGAGTTGTGTACCAGTGACTTAACTTTCGTAGTCAGCTCAGATAACTGTACTAGTGGGTGTCAGAAAACTTCTACTCTTTGAGCTTCAATAATGAGTAAGTGTTTATTGCGATATCTCAGAAATATTCTAAGACTGCCTCATGCTTTTTAACGATGCAGATAAAGTATTGGTAAAGCCAAAATAAAGTTATTTATTTGTATACGCCATCCAGTTTGGCAGTTCATCAAATATATTTTTCAGATGATGAATTTGATTTGGATTTTGAAATGTATTTTAAATGGATAACCATATCTACTTCCAAGAAGATTTGTTGGAAGTAACACAATGACACAAACCTTCAGGGCGATCACCTAGCAAGCGCAGGAGTCTGGCCAAGGACCGTATCCTTTCTGAGCCTCTGACCCCCAAACGTAAATTTGTTATGTGGATTAAAAGAGATTGGCTATGCACCTAGAATCTGTGTATGTATGTATCTAATCACCTATCATCTGTTCGTTACTTATTTAGATAATCTCTAATATGTATGTTCTATCTGGCATATAATTGAAGCTCTCAATAAATGTAGGGATTCTTCATGAAATCTAGGGGCGGATGATTTGGAGGTGCAGAAGAGTAACAGCATAGAAAAACAGAGTTACAGCCACAGAAGTCCGGAGTACCAAATATATTAGCAAGAAAACTCTTTAAAGCCATTTTTCAGCTCAATCATCCTTTGACCCTTAACTCTCCGATTAACTCCCAACGTTCCATCACATCTCATGGCCAAAACCACCTCCTTTGAGTTTTCCATAACCACTCCAATGGCGGCAACTGCCCCTTGCGCTGTATTGCGTTAATCTGTGCTTATCTCTTTGTTCTTTCTCATCATTTAGAGCAAATATCACACGATAATGGAATCACCTGCCTTCCACGCTAGGCAATTAGCCACCTAAACAGTATCTACCCCTTTTATGCATCTGTTCATTTATTTTTTAATATTTCATTCAAGTAATATTTCTTTATAATTATTTGGTTTCAGATAGCTTTCTTAGTGATGAGAAAACGAATCAGACAAAGATACTGCTCTCAAGTACTTAAAATACATAAAATCTAATCACATGATCACATACTAACATCTGAGTTGAGTCTTGAAAGATAAGCAGGTGTTTGTTTAACTCAGAGAAGACACATGGTCCTCACAGAAAGCCACAGGAGCAAAAGCATCAAAGGATCAAATGCCTGGCCATCCTTTTTTGTATCTCTGGAATCAGACACAATACCTACAGTATTGAAAGTCATCAAATTTTTAAATGAATAAATGAAAGCAATAATCAAATTTGTAATTGAATAAATGAAAGCAAAAATGAATTCTGTCCAAACACTAATCAGAGTGCCAAGACATTATAAGACCCAAATCAATTTTTGTAACCTCTAGATTTCTGAAGATCCCTTTTGGAGAAACCACTCTATAGAAAAACAGTGTGGCAGAAAAAAAAAATCTTCTGTAATGGCACTATGAGACTTAATTATGCAACTTCGTTCATCGTGAACAAAGTCACACGATCCGAAATGCTCAATTTTTTCATTTGCAAAATGGGGATGATGCTAATTAGTCAAGTGAGTGTTGGTATAGTAATCGGCGCGTGGCTGGTACTTAAGAGACTCACCCATACGTTTGTCTGCGGACACCTGTCGAGGTCCACCTTGGCTTCTGCTGAGAGGGAGACCAGCCTGCAGGATGTTTATGGGGACGGGGCATGCAGCTGGGATGGATCCCTGTGCAAAGGAAAGGAAGCCGTGAGGATAGACAAGAGGAAAATGTCAGGTCCTCTTGGGTTCCAGCGACAGCACTGGCGAACCCTACAAACAGCCCTGGGATAAAATCACTCGGCAAATGTGTCCCGTAGGGCGCCAACAAGGCTGGGCATTTGACAGCCATGCCACTGTCCTGTGATGCAGGGCACCCGTGGTTCAATATGGCCACCTCCCTGGAACTGTTACATCCTTTCTCTACTGTCTGCCATGGCCATCTAGATATTTAAATCATAGACAGCGCAGACCATCATTTTACAAATGCTTCTGGGAATTATCCTAGTATGAAGTCGGAACTGGTGCCTAGGGTCTTTGCCAGGTATTAAAACTTACTTTTCTGAAGAATGCTGCCAAAATTAAAAACAAAGCTCTCCATTATCCAGCACTGCTTCCTAGTTCCCTACCATAACGACCCTTAGAGCCAGGATCATGCATATGCCTTCCAGCTGCTGTCAATTCACGCTGCCACCTCCGCTGCTCCTGGCGGTGTGGTCCATTTCTCTTGCGTCAGACCCTATTTGTTCCTGGCTAGATTATTCAGTAACTTCAAACTAGGTGGAGACTTAGTGTCCTGTAGTGAAGGCGGGTGGCTCCTGAGTAGAGGATTGTACTGAAGGGCAGAACCGCCTTAATTATCTGTAAATAGGAGTAGGGTACTCACTCAGCAGGACGCGGCCACTTCTCAAGGTTTCAGGCTCCAGTTGTATGCGGGTGTATGCGGGTACTCCAGATCCTACGGGCATCAAATCCACGTGTCCTCGTCTCCAATGTTAGAGCCCCACTCTCTCGCCGGGTCTTGACCTTGGTATATGAGAAAACACCTCCACTGCTGATAGAACTAAAGCTCATTGGCACTTGTCTTCTGCTTTCTATAAACGTCCAAGGCAGAAGATAAGAGTCTATTATCTTCTGCAAAGGAAACCCTACAGCTGTCAACCTCTTTAACGATGAGATCCCCGGGCCGAGGGAGCGGGGGTGGGCCGGGCGCACGGACGGTGGAGCTCCTAGGACACCCGGGCCACGCGCGTCATCCAAAGCATCTTCCGGGGGAGGCCCGCGGGTACAGCACTCACTGCGCAACCCGGGCGCCGCGCGGTTGGCGGGCTCGACGCTCCAGAGCGGGGCCAACACGGGGGACAGGGGCCATGGGGGGGGCTCCGAAGGGCCCAGGTCACGCGCCCAGCCGCGCTGGGGCCTTGGCGGCTTCAGAAGCGCGCCTCGCCGTGGTCCCAGGAGGGTCTAGGCGGGTCCAGGCAGGTGCGCGCCGCAGGCAGGTCCAAGCGGGTCTGGGCGCATCCGGGGAGGTCCAGGTGGGTCCCCGCAGGTGCGCGCCGCGGGCGCGTCCTGGCCCGGGGCAGGTGCGCATGAGGCCGGACTTCCGGGGCGGCGCGCGCAGGGGCCACTCGTCGCCGAGGTGGAGGCGCCGGAAGGCTCCGCGGTGAGTCCTGAGCTGGGGGCGCCCTGGGGTCCCCTCCCCGGCTCTCCGAGCGCGCTGCAGCAAGGGTCGTGTCGCGTGTCCCAAGGTGGGGACCAGTCCGCGCCTCCTCGGGTCTCTGCGAGGGTCTGCAGCCGGCCTGGTGCCCGCCGGGGTGGGTGCGGCCCGGTCGCAACCTTGCGTTCCCGCGTCCCCGCCCGCCACTGGGTCCCCCCGCGTGCGCCGTCGTCAGAGGCGCGGGCACCAGGGGCCGTGTTGTCGGGAGCAGAGGCGTCCGCCTGAGCGCTGGGCAGGGCCACGAGGGCGTCCCCGGGTCACACCGGGTGTCCCCGGCGCCAGCTCAGGCCCCATCCCGGAAGCGGGGACCACTGCGGGCCTCCCCGCGCGGCGCTGTGGGGTCCTTGCTGCAGGGTCTATCGGGGTTCCGAGGTGGATGCGAATGCGTTTCCAGTCTAAGGCATAAGGGTGAACGTGTCTTCCAAGGCCCGCTCAGGGCGCCAGTCATCGGTCCTGGAGATGCCCTTGGTTTTCTCCCTGGAGCTGGGGAGAGCTGGAGGGGTGTCGGCGGGCAGGGGCCTGCGTTCCGAGGCCGGTCTCCTGTTTCCCAGAGATGTGTTGGCATAGGCTGCTACTGGTTTCTAGAGAATTCCATTGGTCGTTTCGGTGTCCGCCTGTGGACGGAAGAGGCGGGAAGCAAGTTTGGGCAGAAGGAGGCGTGGGCTGTGATAGCAAAGCTGCTCATCACGGTTGTGGAGAAGGAGGCTGAAATCTTTAAACGCCTTTAGCACCACGAGCAGTTAGCTGCGGCTGGCCCACGGGAGGGCGAGACCATGCATGAGGTGTTGGTCTGCAACGGAAATAATCTCTTGAGGCAGCTGATGGATGCTGTCTGTTTCTACGACAAGCGCCTTCATGAAAGCACATCTGAGTGGCACGTAAGGATAGCCATGGTTCAGCCATAACAAAACTTGTCCATAGTCAGTATATAGACTCAAATTCTAACATGTCTGATGAGACGGTATCAGGCAGATTTGGGCACACTGTATGAACAGTCACTACCAATAACAGTGCTTTAAAATAGCAAAGTTTTATTTTTCACTTGTGTAACTTATCCACCATGGGCCACCAGGGGACCTTTACTTAATATGTTTACTCAGGAAGTGTGGCTAACGGAGCAGCCACAGTCTTAAATATTGCCGGTTATCAGAGGAAGAGAGAATTCTGGAGGTCCTCAAACCACAAAGCAAATACATACTCTGGCCACGAATCCCCAGATGTCACCTCCGTCCACCAATAGAAGTCAGATCTACAGATCTAGTCTCAGAGCCAAAAGTGCAGTCCTACTGTGTTCAGAAGGGCCAAACTCGCGGCCAGTGAGAAGCCTAATGCCTATCACAGCATCTTCTGATCTCCATCAATGCCTCTCATCTCTTTGCTTGTAACTGCTTTAAATGCTGCTTCCAAACGCAAATCACCTAGCTGTTTTCTGAGCTGTTCATTCTTTCTCATTTTAATACGTAATTTGCTTGTGCTTTTCCTCTGCTTTTACCAAGAAGTGGTTCTCGAGCAGGTGAAAGGGGAGATTATATTTTCATACACCGAACTTCTTTCTTTTCATGGGTGCCCTCACTTTAACTCTGGGATGAGTCATCGTGTGTCAAAATATGACCTTGGTCAGAAAGACTTCCTTCATCGTAAAACACCAGTTTTCCTCGTAGAGTACGCATATTCCGTAGTTCTTATATGGCTCATCTCTAACTTGAGTTTTGTTGTTGTTTTTTTTTTTTTCAATCTAGAGCACACTTTAATTCTTCTACCTTTTAATTTGAAACTATTATTGTGTGTAGCATTAATTAGGGCATTATTAAATACTAAGGAAATAGAACTTAACAAGTTTTCATGTATTTTAATTTACTCTTATTTCATAGGAGGTTCTAAAAGTGTGATTTATCTTAATTACCTCTCCTGCTAATTCATTGAGAAATAGAGATCATCTGTTGCATAGAAAAAAAAAAACATCATTAGAAGAAGCCAAGATTTCTTATTTCCTTGTCCTGGTTCTGTCTTAATTCATCTGCTTCGTAATATCACCTAACTTCAATTTCCTCATCTGTAAAACAAGAAGATTTCACTAGAAAGTCTCTAAGAAATAGCTCACAATTAAAATCAAGTGATTCAGAGACTAGATGAGCAATTCTCTGACAGCAGAAATTCCTAAATGGAACAATAATTCATTTTCTAAATAGTGTCAGTCCTTTCCTGCCAACTCACTAAACACTTAAAAATCACTCTCTTCTGGTGTGGAAAGGTTGTAGGGACAGGAAACAGAATACCTAGGTTACAAATTACAAAAATAAGCAATATATTTTAATATTTGGAAATAATCTTTTTAATGACGCTAAGATAGGAGCTTTTGGAGAAGATACTGTCACTGAATTCAGTACCCTCTTCTGGGGTAAAGGGATGGGAAATCAGTCTGAAACAGCTACAGCCACTGGATAAATTGTAACTGCTGTGGGCTCTGACATCTAAAATTGAATAAACACCACACACAGATGGACAAACAAATGAACAAGGTATTTTCAACACCTTGACTATTATGCCTTCTCTCTATTTTGCTTCAGTAGATAGAACTTGACTCAGTAACTGTCTCTTATTCATTAAGTAAATAATAGGGGTATCTATCTGGTCAGATGGTACTGGCAAGAAGTATGTTGAATTTTAACAGATTCCTTGTATTCGTGTTGAGAGGATCAAATAAGTTTCTTATTTTTATTAATGTGAGAAATGATCTTGATGATCCCCTATGGTAGCCAAACTTAATTACTGGAGTAAATTTAACGTAATTGTGTTTTACTACCCTTTTTTAAATTTGGTTTGCTAATGTTTTATTAATGAGTATTTCATCTATATTCATAAAAGACATTGGCCTATAAGTTTCCACATTGTAATGTCTGTGTCATATTTTGGTATTAAGGATATGTTGCATCTGGAAGTGAATTTGGTTACACGGCACTTTTCTCAGAGAGCTTATATAAGATTAGATTTATTTCTTCCTTAAATGGTTGGAAATATTTATTACTGACAGCATCTGGTACTAGAGGAATTTTGTTTGGAGGAGAATAGTTTAAGATTTACTCTTGTTAATATATTTAAGACTGTTTATACAGTCTGTTAGTTCTTGTGTCAAATTTAAGTTGTTTTAATCAGGGATTTGCCTATTTAAATTTCAACTTATTGGCATGAAATTATTATTCAACAGTATTGTCATTACATTTAAAATGTGTAGGCTCTGTAGTGATGTATCATTTTCCATTCTCACTGTTGATATTGTTTTTCTTTTGCTTAGTTTGCCAGGGTACAGGCAAATGATTAGATTTTTCAACGAACAAATTTTTGTTGATTGTTTATTTGTATGTTTAAAAGTTTGGGACTTGAGCGATAGATCTTCACTTTTTATTAGGATAACTCCTTTTAGCCTCTTGCTCTTATATTCTTAAAAAATTATTTGTATAATAGTAGTATAATAGTAGTATAAAAGTATGTATAATAGTAGTATCCTCATTCTCTGCCTGTCTGTTTTGCGTCTATCTTGTTCCTAAAATGCCGTGTATTATTAATTATCTCCAGGACACTGGGAAGATCAAGCCCATTGGCTGCCACTTTGGCCCACCTGGTTACTAGCATAATTGCCCCCCTTGAACTTCTGGCGGTTAACTGCTTTCCCTTGACCTCTATAGCTTTGGGCCCCATCCTCCTTAGTTCTATCAATGAGCCCAGCTCTGTGATTGCCACTCCCACCATCTGCTTCCTGCAGAGGAGGCCACCACAGCAGTTCTCAGTGACTCTAGGGCCCCTCCCACCAGCACATTGGGACTTCCCCACAGAGAGGGAACGTGTCTTCTGTTATCACTTAACATTCACTTGAGAACGCCCAGTTTTCTCAGCCATGTAGTTTCTTGCCTGAACCACCTGCTCTGGAAAGTCAGGAATTTCAGCTTCGCTCAGCAGGGCCGTCACTTTCCCAGGCTTCAAGGGGCGCACCTAACAGATGTTTCCACTAAGCCCTGGGGTCCTTATGGGTGTGTTAAGTATGCTATCCCAAGAGAGGGGTCCCGAGTCAGTGAACCCTCCCCTCTCCATTCTGATGTCCTGGCCTCAGCTCAAACGTCGCAGGGGACCCCAAAAAGCTCTGCTTCCTGGGGGCTGTCAGCTAACTGCACCCTCCCTGTGGAGTGCCTGGCTTGCTTTTGAAGGGCTGTCCACGCTGCATACTTTCGTGATTGGCCCACAGTTTCTCTAGGGTTGTGAAGGGAGAGCTGCTTCTGGTCATCGGGGGTTTGGCAGGAAAAACACAGCAGCTAAAGCACAGAAGGATAAACATGATGGCATCACAAAAAGGGCTGGGGATTGAGGAATTTGATGCAGAAGGGCCAAAGTGCCCAAGTGATGGGTCCTGGGAGTTGACGAGAGTGGGGACATAGAGGGCCGCTCTTCCCTGATGGCCTGGCGGGGAGGGAACACCAGCACCAGGTAACGGGTTACCTGCCAGGAGGTAGCGAGGGCGGAGCTGGACTTCCCAGAGGCCTGAGCGGGATGTCAGCCACAGGGAAAGCCCCACATGGGCACTGGAACTGGCAGACCCAGAGTGACAGTGGGGCTGTCCCCAGAACTGCACCGTGTCTGTGGTAAAGAGGGAAAAGTCCAACATGGTCTCAAGAAATGGGCGGACATTGTGGGTGAACGGTAACGTCTGTTTCAGTTAACTCTCTGAGAGAACATTCTCTGACCAAAGCCAAAAGCACCGTGACATGTCTCCACAGAGAACATTCTCTGCATGAGCAACACCCAAGAGAGTCCTTCCCTTCTTTTTCTTCCTTCCTTCCTTTTTGTTTTTCTTCCTTTTTCTTTTCTTCTTTCCATAGATTCCTGGTACATCAGTTTCTAGTGCTATTGAAATATTTTCCTTAAAAATAAGTTTTATAATGATAAAGTGTTCCATTTTTATGTAGATGGAAGAGAAAGAAAGGGGGGGAAAAAAGGAAGAGGAAAAGAAGGTGGGAAGGAGAGGCACTAATAATGTTATCCGTCTTATTTGACAGAGCATCTGGACAATAAACTGACAAAGACTAGTTTCCTCTAGAGTTCAAAAAAAAGTGACGTTTCCCCTGACTGAAAATGGTTACAATTTCGATCCACAACTTAAAGGAAGGGAAATGACCCCTTTATGTCTGGCAATTTGTCTTCCCTGCTTTTCTTCCTGGAGTTAATTTGATCAGTATCCGCTTTTTAGCTTTTTTGTAACACTATGGATGCATGCGGTCTCAGAGCTGAAACACACCTCAAAGCTACAGCAGCATCTTTGCACACGTGAGGATGCTGAGGACCAGAAAGTGTGTTTCCCATCGCAGTGGAGCTGGTAGAAACAAGATCTGCTCAGTACCAGCTTAGCCCACAACTTGGGTCGCATCTGTCATTGTGTGTGTGTGTGTGTGTGTGTGTGTGTGTGTGTGTACGCTATTTTACTTTATTATCTCCTTATTTCCTCTGGCTGGTGATTAGTGCCAAGACCCCAAGATCTGCGTGAATTCGGTTTTATTTTTTAGAAACCTATCTTTTCTCCATTCTTGCCTATTGGCCTTTATTTCTTCTTTCCCCTTCCCTCCTTTCAATCCACTGCCTTACGGGTTGTTTTATTTGATTCACTCTTTTTCTACCTTTCTTTTTCCTCTCTCCCTTCTTATTCCTCTCGGTCAGCATGCTGCACGGATGCGCAGAGCTGTTTCCTTGATGAGCTCGGGGCATTGGACATGCATCACCTTAGTACTGGCCCCCCCTCCCATCTCTGCAAGGCCCCCTCACACCTCACGTTTACAGATGGGGACGAGAAACCCAGGAAGATGAACGGAGCTCAAGGATCAGCAGCGAATCAGCATTAGAGCCACAAACAAAACCTGGTCTCACCCACTTCGCCCACATCAGCTCTGGTCCTGTTTCCCCTTTCCTTTCTAAATCTCACCTCATTAAGTGGCGTTAACTCATCCCCCCGCCCCACCCCGAAGTAACTTCGAAGCAATCTGCCACAGTCGGCTGTGATGCTTCAGCTTTGTCTCCGATGTTGATTGCGGCAACGTGGCCTTGTCTGTCAAAGTGTTTGAGCCCCGTGTTCTCCATTTGTATAAGGGGAAGTAAGCGACTTGTACTAGGAAAGTGTTTCCCAGTGCTTGACACGTGATATCATTTCATCAGCACAGGAGCTGACTTTTAGGTAGTGCCGAGACCAAATTAAATGAATCCTGACACTGTCATCATAGTTCATTTCTCTTCAATTCTCCTGGCGACTTTAAGGGGAAAGGTCTAGGTTATGCTTCTAAGCACTTGCTGATTACATATTTGACTCCAAGAGGTTTAGCATCTCTGCTATAATGTCTTGCTATAACTTAAAGAAAATAATTTCTTTTCCTAATGATCTCACATGCATGGGGAGTAAAACAGGTGTTTTTCATTTGAGATGGTAAAGCTAAGTTTCTTTTTAATATATAGATCTCTATAAATTTGCAAAAACAATTATGAAGTAAATACAGAAAATTAGCAATCATGTGGGTGATATATAGATCTGGAAAAATATACTGTAGGTAAAATGGACGCGGCCGAATGGTGGGAAGGACAGAATTATAAGACACCTTGCTGTTTCCACAATATTGATCTCAATCAGGAGTGGCAGATCGGCTCACTGCTCTTAGATCTTTAACTCCTTCATGTGACTTCCTGGTGCTTCCAGGTGGGATATAGTTCCTCGATGATTTGGGGCTTTTCCCAGTGACTTGCTTTGATGAATGGACTATTTACCAACATGGTTTTGTTTGGGCCCCTTACACATTAGCCTTTCTACCATGAGAATAACGTGAGCCACGTTGGTGATGTCCCAGAATGATGAAACTGGTGCTTATGTGACCCTGAAGCAAAGCTGGACTTCAGCCTGGCCAGCCCAGCCTGGCAAAGACCACCTGAGGGCCGCTGAGCCCCAAGCACCTGGGTACGTCTAGGGCACTTCCTTGGCCGGAAGAAGCTTTAGGGAGAGGAAGAATATAAAAAAAAAAACTGAAACAAACAAGAAAAATGTGTTGCTGCTCATTTAATGGCTGTCCTCCTTCACCAGCAGGCAAACAGCTCCTGATGCTGTTTTTTCTACTTGATGGGCTGCAGTCCACACCAGCACATTAATTCATGCCTCTGTGGGACACTGTCCTCTCACCACTGCCCTGGTGTTTTCCTGTCAGGCTCGGATGGAGCCCCAGGGGAGGGCTGCTGGGTGAAAATTATCTTTAGTAGAAGTAATCAGACCCCAGTGGGTCCCCATCTAAGCTGGGATCAGGACCCTAGACCCTGGGAACCTGGCAGCCCCCAAAGCCTGTATTTCGTCTCCCAATCTGCCTTGCCTGCAGGATCTCAGTTCATTACAAACAGTGCGTTAGATTCTGAACCTCTGCTCTCAGACTTTGGGGTTTTGCCATCTCAGTTGCGTTGTTTGAACTTTTTAGGGCTTGGTATCTTTATTTGAAAAGGTAGATTATTCCTGTCAAAAAGCGTTGTGTTGATTGGACAAGCTAACAATAATAAAGCAATTAGCAATACGCATGACTCATAACTGGCACCCAATAAATGATATTTGTAATGATGATGTATTTAACTTCACCTCCTACAGCCCTGAAAATGTATCCTAAATTCCAGTGACAGCAGATCTCAACACTAGGATAGGACATAAGTTTAATATATTTATAATTAGAATTTAGATTATTTAATATATTTTCCAACTTTGTTTTATCTATTTCTCTCACCAGATACTCCTTTGATTTCAATTACTTTTACTAACTTTTCTGAACTTTCTACACGTACAATCATATCAACTGCAGACAAACATGTTTATCTCTTATTTTACCATATTTATATTGCGGTTTTTTTCTTATCTCCTGATATTATTTCTTATCTCTTGATAAAAATTATATTTTTTTATCTCCTGATATTATTTCTTATCTCCTGGACCCTCCAAGACATTGTTAAATTAAGCAGTGACAGTACACATTTTTACGGTTTTTGTACAGTTATCGAAAACTTTCACATTTTACTATTTCATCCTGTTTTGTGCTGCTTTTTGTAAATAACTATCACACTCAGATACTTTCTTACCTTCTTTCTACTTATCTAATTTATAAAAGCTTTTCCACTTAAGGTGGCTATTAATATTTATAGATATGTTTTCCTTTGTTACATTGAATAATTCTTTTACTATGCTGCTAGATATTATTTGTTAATATCCCATGATCAATTTTTACATCTCAGATCTTAAATAAAATTGGTCTGAGGGCTCTTATCTTTATCAGTCAACAAATATTTATTCAATACATATTAAGTGTTAGCTATTTTGTTAAAAATTGGGAATTCAAAGGAAAACAAAGCATACATTGTGTCTGCTTTTATGGAGTTTATGATTTAACCCACACGATTAAAATTTGATAAATGTAAAACTATAGTATGCTCTTGAGACTATTAGTGATGGGATTAGCTAACCAAGTTTAGATAATTCAATGTTTTATAAAATTTTATTGAACCCAATACTTGGAGAATACTTAGGAGCAAATGAAATAAAATAGGAACGAAGAGAAGAAATTAGGATGGCTGAGCACATTCCAGTTCATCTGTGTAAGGAATGACAAGTATACAATCAACCAAAGCTGGCTACCGTAAAGGGACATGGGGAGTAACAGGGGCGAGCAGCGCTGCAAACTAGGCTGGAAGTTGAGTCACAGACACGATCCCACTGAAAAATGTGTCCACGTTGTTAATTTCATTCTGATTCAGAAATTTAATCTTGACTCCGGTCTCACTTGATTCAGAAAGCACTACATATTTTGGAGTAAGAGAGTTGGGTAGGCGGTAGAATATGGGATTTGGCTAAAAAAAAAAGAGTGTTATGCTCTGGAGGGTACAGATTTGTGAGGGGATGGCTCCCCATGGTGACTTCGCACGTCTGTTGGGAGCAATATAAAATTTAGTTGCCTTATCAGCATCTCAAAATCCGTACACCCAAACAAGGAGTTTGCCAACTTTCTATCGCATGTCCTTCTCCCGAATTCACCTGTCCACCAGCGGCATCACCATTTCACCATTCACTCACACTACTTTTCCCTTGTAGTTAACCAGCCAGTGTCCATTTCTGTCTGTCTTTGGAGATTCCTTTCTTGTATAACCTTTTCTTATCCTTTCTCTTCTTATCGTCATTCAGTCTATTATTGGCTCTTCCTTACACTTCTTCAACAGCCAAATAACTGGTCTCCCAACTACCAGTCTCCGTGCCCTCATATCCATCACCTGTATTTCAAAACCGATAACTTCTTAAATACAGCTTATGTTATTGAAAGAGCACAAAAAAATGGTGATTGATTTGAAATATTTAAATATCATGTATTTAAAATAAAATATCAAAATATTTTAACCATAGATTCTTCATATGACATAAAACATCTGAGAAAAAGAACATTCGCCATGCAGGATTGCTGTGAAATTAAATAATTCTAATATTATCCTTAATCCTTAACCCTAGTACATATATATATATATATATATATATATATATATATATATATATATATACACCATATACATGGTAGCTGTTTTTTCCCAAATATTTTCCTTTTCTTCCAATTATGTTGTCTCCCTCACCCCGACAAAACTAGATTCATCCAAGGACTCTTGAACTAACAAGACAAAAGTGATGTGATTTAATATTTTTCAGGATCCAGCACATGACTTAAGGGCATATGGATCCATTTAAATGGTGCCTTCCCCCTACGTGCTATTTCTGAGAATTCCAGAAAGAAAAATATCTCAACATATACTTTCTCGATCTCTGTAATTAGTTTCCTATGAGGTATCTTCCTGACTATTTAAGAATAAAGAACAAGATAATTTTAACATAATATGTTGAGAATCTTAACATTCTCAACTGTGTTTATTTTAAAGCATTTTATTATAATGAGCATGCCTACTTAAAATTTGGGTAACTCATTGGCTACTAAATTGGCATTCCAAGTTTCTTCTCAGATGTGCCCAAAATGGCGTCCTTAGAGTGAAGTGGCAAGTATAAAGATAATTAAATGTTTTCTAGCTACTTTTTAAAAAAATTATCCACTAAGAATACTAGAGAAAGTAAAGAATTGAGGGAGGTGGATTGAGGGGGAAAGGCTCTGTGCCTAATAGAGCATCAGTTGTGATTGGATGGCCTTACCTCAACAGATGCATATTGAAGCAGTGTGTCCACTAAGATACAGTGTGTCCATCTAAGATAAAAACAAAGTGTCCTTTTGTTATTTGAGAGTTTCTCTGATAGTGACTGTACCCCAAAGGAAAGTATTGCAACAATAAACATATTACTCCTCCCACCATTTCTGTACAGGATGATGTAATTCCTTTTTTTTAAGTCATGTAAATGAATTTTCTTTCATTAAAATACCACAGTATTTCTTTTTTTAATACTAGTATGATTATTTTTTATTTTTTAATTATTTGTTTTTAAAATTGATTTAAATTAGTTTCAAGTATGCAGTTCATTGGCTAGACATCTATATAGTTCATAAAACATGCTCCCTCCCTCCCTTGGCCCTCCGCCTAGCCATCATATTAATTATGGCATTTGTCACTTCAATTGTCCTTGAGCACTAAGTCAATACAGCTCCTCCCACTGGGCTGTGGTGTCGGAAGGTTGTGGTCACGCCTCATGCAGCCTTTTGAGAAGGAGCAGTGCCAATGTGGGTTCTCTCCAGAGAACAATGCTGGTGGGTTCATGATAAGTGATGGATGTCTCAAAGGAGGATTAAAAAGAAACATGTTTAAGGTCAACTAACTCTTTCCCACTCTCAGCCCAACCACCAGGGGTTACAGATATGTGTCTGACAGGTATAGTTTACATAATCCTTTGTTTTCTTTGTCCCCATTGATGATCCTTAGAATCCAGGCCTTAGCATCCTTCATCCTATCAGTGTGTATTAAAGGAAAGACAATGATAGTGATAATAATGCTCCAAAACCTTATTTATGATCACTTATAAAATAAGACAGTTGTTAAGAGTTATTGTCAAATAACTATTCTGACCATTCCCATTTGGAAAAGCAGGGCTGTTGTGTTATCCAGCTTACTAGCTCCACTGTCTAGCCTAGTAGCTGGGAAAAATAGATGTTAAACATATTTATGAGAATTTAACCTAAATTATTTGCCTCGAGATAAATCGTTACTGAAATAAGCTATTCATAGTAGCACACTCCTGGTTCTGACGTCTTTGCAATCATGCATATTTAAAAATTCTCTTTTATTCTGATAGAGAGTAATGGCCACTTCTGTCTCACACCCTCATTTATACTGTAAATGCATTAGAAAATTAATTCCACAAGAGAAAATGATTAAGCTCCAATAAATGTCCAGCACACCTGGGGAAGCGAATCGTTCAGCATGGAGTCTGCACTGAATCTTGAAGACCTGGAACAAACAGCTCGTTTGTGTCGTTTCTTTCATTGAATTGCTATGATTGAAAAGGAGAGCAGCTCCATGTGAAGGTGTTTCCGTTAAGAAACACACACACACACTCTCACACGTTCACTTGCTGCGCTAGATTAGCAGCGGTGCCGAAAACAAGTCTCCGAGGTCAACTGGGTGTATTCTAGTTGGGCAGCATTTTTCCATTGAACTGGGATTCTTGGAACTAATAGAGCTAACTGTTAAGATCTATATGTCTACATAGGCAGATAAATACATAAGTAGATATCTATATCTCTACCCACCCATCCATCCATCCATCTATCACCTATGCATCCATTATCTATCACCATTCATCCACCATCCATCCATTCATCCGTTTGTCCGTCCATCCATCCATCCATCCATCCTTCTATCCATCCGTCAATCAGTCCATCCCGTCCGTCCATCCATCCGTCCGTCCATCTATCCATCCACCCACCCATCCATCCACCTACCTCCCATCCACACATCCACTTATCCATCCATCCGTCCATCCACATCCACATCCAGTGAGCCACTGGAGCATCTCTGAGAGAATCACGTTAGACGTAAACCATGGGGAGGCAATGACACCTCTGCAGAGCTTGTGAGGCTTCACTGCCACGTGTTTCTCAGAAATGGGTTGACCACCCACGTGGAGCCCACTGGTCGCACCGCCCTTCCGCCCCCACCCTGTCTCTCCACGCCCAGTTTGGGCCGTCATCATCCCCTCCCTTGCGTGCACTGACAACTGCTTCTTCCTTTCTCTACGGAAAACAGGAACCCGAGACCCATCCAGTCATGTCCTTTTCACATATGCCCAGCTCGCCTGAGGGAGAGAGATGCAGCCCTGCCCGCCCGTGTTGGGTTCACAGGTTTCACGTGGGCCCTGAGCACGGTCCTGTGATCCCACAGTTACCTGGGCTGTCGTCGACTTAAGTCAGTAGGTTCCAAATTCTGTCCTTTCTTTCCATACACTCTCTGTGACCATGCCTTATTTCAACTTACTTTTTTTTTTTTTTGAGAAACTAAAAATAAATGTTTTAACAAATTTATTAATGTTTCTACTCCTTAACCCAAATAAACAGGCTGAAATATCTCCCACCGTAGATAGAAAAAAAATAAAAGAGAACAAGGAGTATTTAAGATCTTGCTCCCTGGCCTATGATGTCAGTTTGGCTCAAATAAATTCTTCTACAATTTCAAAAAAAAAAAAAGTAAGTAAATAATAACATTCATCCCAGCTTCTGTCTTTTTTCTCTGCTCTCCTTTACAGTAAAGCTGAAGAGTTTTCTAGTCAATTTGGTTTCCCTTTCTTATATTCCATTATCTTTAGAGTTGCCCCAGCCAGCTACTTGTAGCCATCACTCCAAGGAAATCATTTTTGTGTATCTGGGCAATAAACTCCATATTGCTGTTTCTATCGTCGGTTTTCATCAGAGCTCATTTTACTGGGACTTCAGTATCATTTCACAGGGTTGGTGACGACCTTCTTGAAATATGGTCTCTTCCCTGTAATTTCTGCATGCGATGCTGTTCCGTTTCTCTCACGTACCGTGACTTCTTCAGCTTCCTTTGTAGACTTCCTCTTGTCTTCCTAACTTCTAAACGTCGGAGTGACACAGGATTCAGTCCCCAGACATGTCCTCTCTATGCCGTCACTCTCAAGGTGGTCTCATCCAGTCTCCAGATTCCCCAGAGAGAGACCACCACCAAAATAATAACTTCATCCTCACCCTCTCCTGTCAACTATAGATTCCCATATCTAAATAACTATTCCTGTCTCGTATGGATGTTTGATAAACTTATTTTTAAAAATTTAATTTTACAATAGCTTTATTAAAGATTAATTGGCATACAGCAAAAGGAACATACTTAAAATATATAACAGGATAGAGCTGTGCAACCATCACTGTAATCAATATAATAAACATATCAATATCACCTCAAAGTTTCATCACCTCCCTTTGTAATTCCTCACCTTTAACCTCTCCATTCCTACCTACTCCCTCTTCTTGCACCAGCAGCAGCTGATCTGTTTTCAGACATTATTTATAGTTTGCATTTTCTAGAATGTTATATAAATGGAGTCATACAATATGTACTTTTTTGTCTGTTTATTTAGCATAGTTATTGTAATAGTCATCCACCTATTATCCATAGTTGGTTTACTTTTCAATTAAAATCATGTTAGAAACTATTTTCTAGTTATAAAATACTTTTAGTTTTTAAAAAATTCAGTGATATCATTATGATGAAATGAGCCAGAGAATGGACAGAAATCACACAGAAATCTTGTTCACGCAGTGTGTCAACAGCATCTCAAGGTTCGCGAATCTCAAGAGTTTTCATCGGCCTTTGAAAGCTGGTGGGAATGCTGTCTCCCATCATTCTGCTTTTAGTAAACAAGACTGCCTTGTGGTGGCCCAAAGCCCATTGCCACTTAAAGCCTCATGTGTTGGCCCGAGTCGTCCCTCTTTTACTTGGTGGCCCTTTCAGAGGCTCTGAAATGAAGTCACAGAATAAGGTTGGTAAATACGCTAAATAAAAATTCTTCTTTGCCCAGTGGTCTTGTCAAACCAGTATTTTCATTCTGTGGTGCATTCCTCCTACATGTGGACAATGCACTTCTGCACAGGGGACCCTGATTGTCATAAGACAAACAGCATTGTCTTCAATGGCAACGCCACTGACTCAGCAAGGAAGGGTTACGTCAGGTTATCCGGAGTTCACCTTGGGAGTCAGAGCTGGGCTCCTTCACAGCCTAAGTGGTTGACCGTGGTCTAGCATTTGTAATAACCCTATGCTTCATTTTTCTTACTTATGAAATGGGGATAATTAGACACATCTCTACGTGATTATAGAGAATGAATGAAATCTCTGTAAGTGCTTAGAACAGTGCCTGAATAGCGTAGCCATCATTACTGTTATTAGGGGTTGATAGATGAACTACGAGATCAATTAAGAGCAAGTATTAAAATTTGCTATTAATGCCGTAGCAAGAACATACTCTCTTTTGCTGGCTCCGAATGCAGTCGGGATGAAGGTGGAAGGCGGAGGGCGAGAAGGTTGGGCATAGTAGGGTTTAACGCAAGGCCACGCTCTCCTTCCCGAAGTGCGCCATTGTGTATACATTTTAAGCAGCTGTTGCGATGCCCTGTTGTGTTAATCTCCTAAATCAGTGAGGGACGTGTGTGTATGTGTGCGTGCATGTGTGCATGTGTGTGTATCTCTCTGTGTGTGTGCATGCATAGATTTGGCAGATTTGTTGATATCTTTTGAAATTCATGTCCTTTGATTTGCTTTCCTCAGGTTAGGAATTTGGGACATAGTTATACGGCACAGCTATGAACAATACTTGACTAAACCCCAGCTGTGATTTTGCAAACCATGCTCATATTAATGAAAATAAACAAAATGCATGCAGAGTATACACTTACATCCCCAAAGAAATTGAGATCTGTAGCTCACCTGTGGTTCCAGAGACCTTTCATCTCTTTGACATGGATTCTCTTGTCTGCTGAGAACATGTCTCAGAAAATAACTATCGAAACCATTAGCAGTGGAGACTGTGAAGTCAGCTGCTTGTAGGTTGATATAAGCAAACAGAAAGATTTGTTATGC
The DNA here is from genome assembly GCA_004027375.1 of Macroglossus sobrinus. Taxonomy (NCBI): domain Eukaryota; kingdom Metazoa; phylum Chordata; class Mammalia; order Chiroptera; family Pteropodidae; genus Macroglossus; species Macroglossus sobrinus. Next base: position 31,429 of record PVKZ01004239.1, on the reverse strand, counting down.
TAATATAATCATTATCATCGCAGATAATATCTATTGGTTGTTTACTCTGTACCTTAGCAGTGTGGTATAATGGTTAACTGTTTTACCTGCATTTGATGGAAACCAGATTCAGAGAGGTTAAAACACTTGTGCAAAGTCGTAAAGCACAAAATAAGTTGATAGATTAAAATTTCGGACCCCCTTCCTCTTAAGAGGGTGTGTGTGTTCGCTCCTTGACTCAGCGCACGCACACAGCTGTCGATGGCGAGCGAAGCGTAGGGAAATTATAATAGTTCTCTTCAGATGAAGGGAAGTACAAGTCATGCAATGGCTGCTTATCCTCAGCAGTTCTCCATCCAGCATCAATCTTATCACAGCGAGCACACAGCAGCGGGAGGACGTGGACCAGTCTGGGTGGTGAGGGCCCGTGCTGTCTCTTGCATGCATAGTCTCCATCAGAGTCCCCGTGGCTTCTGGGTTCACGGTTCATGACCCCATTGTGCCAGCAAGGGGCGAGCAACTGAGGACAAGGACAGGCAACTTTCTCAGCATTCATTATCCTAGACGGTCCGTGTCTCTTCGTTGCCAATGGCTCTATAGTGGACATTAATGAAAATGAAGATCTTCAGCTATGTGCGCTATGAGCGCGTGTCTTTCCCAGACATCCTGCCTCTGAGCATCCATTCCTGGCCTCGTTAAGGCTCTTGGCTGCATCGCCCAGCCCCGACCTCTGCCTACGGGTCCGTGTACTCCGACATCAAGCCGCTTCTATTTCTTCTGCATACGTAGCAAGTGAGCACGTGTGTTGCCCAGCACAGTGCTCACTGGGGGATTCCTTCTCCAAGGTCCTTTAGGGTCACCCTGGAGGAGGGCGGCAACACTGCTCCTGTCCGCTATCAGCAACTACCAGGATTTCAAAATGATTAAACAGTGAGCTAGGCCCGAATTTTACTCTCCTGCACTCTCCTGTACCCTCAGGTGGCCCTTGGCAAATTGTCCTGAGACCGAGGACATTTGTTAAATTAACACATAATGAATTAGGACATTTCCATAGTGGCGGGGACAGAGGGTGCTACTCTTGATTTCTGCTTCAGGCTGGAAGGTCGAATATAAAACACGATGCCTCAGGACACAATTCAAAAACTAAAATCTCTGTTGGTGATTTCTAACGAGAATTGTATTAAATCAACGTTCAAATATAGTGTTGAGAGGCATGTTAATGATACTGGAGATATCATTAATGATATTAGAGGTATCATTAATGATATTAGAGGTATCATTAATGAAGCTGCAAGGTTAGGGCTTCACATTAGGGGCTCCCCTGGCACTAGATGCTGACCACAGACATACCACGGGGTAACTATGTCAGCAGAGACGTCGACTCCACATGTTCCTGCCTTAGCCTGAGTCTCTACCGCTCACCTTCTCCATCCCTCTAACGCTTCACCTTTCATTTGTTTTGGGGACCAGATTGTTTGGATTAGCAACTAGCACAATCTAAGTCTTCATAACAATAGCTTATGTTTATACTCCAACAGTAGGGTGGGAATGAACAGGGTTAGAGCATGGAGATGTGTGTCTGAGCTGTCTCCACCTTTACCACCTGTACGGTTTTGACAGCTCTCTTAACACCTATGGACTTCAGATGCTCTTCCATAAAAGGAAATATTGCTATCTGCCAGGCTCAACTCACAAGCATGGAATAAATAAGAATTGATAGGAAAAATTTCTTGTAATTTGTAGAACTAATACATCATTTTTGCTTACCGAGTATTTTCATCATGCGATACAAAAGCATAAGTGTATTACGGTATAAACAATATTCTGTGGCAGTTTTATTAATTTTAAAGTAAAAATGATTAGCCCATGAGAATAATTAATATTAAATAAAAATTTCATACTAGTTTTATTCTTATCAATGAAGTAGACCTCTGCATACTTGATATCTGGCAATGTTTTATCTTGGAATGAGTTTTGTTCTTCAATAAAATAAAAGTACATCCGTCCATGTTTCCTATAATTTTAGATGCCAGTAATACCATTTGGCAACTTTTCAATGAGTTGAATTAAGTGAACTAATGAATGCAAAACCCTCAATACAGTACTCTAGAAAGGCTAGCTATTAATATTAGATACTAATATTTTTGATTGGATCAGAGTTTAACAGCTATCAAACTGTCTTAATCCAAAAAGAGTAGTAGTGGATTGAAATAGCAAAACCTTTATTAAAAGTTTGACCTTACAGAACTGTGATGGGTAAAGTAACGACCAGGACCCTCACCAAAAATATCCATGTCCGAATTCCTAGAACCTGCAAATGTTTTACCCTACGTGGCAAGAAGGACTTCAAAGATGGATTGCGTTAAGGATCCTATGTTGGGAATATTATTGCAAATGATCAGAGTGGGCTCCATGTTCCCACAAAGGTCCTCACGAGAGCGGGGTGGGAGGGTCCAAACGAAGGAAGAGATGTGAGGGCAGAAGCAGAGGTCCGAGATTTGAAGACATACACTGTTGGTCTGAGGATGGAAGGGAACCTGAGCTAAGGAGCGTAGGTGGCCCCCGGAAGCTGGAAATGGTGTGGAATAGCTCCCTCTGGCCTCCCAAAAGAACACAGCTTTGTCCACTCCTTGATTTTAACCCAGAAAGACCCATTTTGGCCATGCGACTCAGGAATTGAAAGGGAATAAAGTATGTGTTGCTTTAAGCCAATTTGTTGTAATTTCTTACATTAGGAGACTAATGCAAAACCTTTACCGACTATTGAATTCCTACTATGTGCCAGGTACCATTGATACAAATAATTTCCGTTCTTATGAAAATCATTTGGCTTCCAAGGGTTTCCATTTACTGAAGGTGGCATTTCAGATAGAAACTATCTAAAATGTAGACAGAAAACAATAGTCTGAGGTAGATTGTGGATTATTTCTGAACATTCTGAACATTTTGGCCATTTTAAATGTAACCTACATAAATTATGTATCATGGATCAACAATGAAATGTGATCACTAACATTTAATTTGTATCCATGATACCAGTTTAATCAACTGAAAAATGCCATAATAACACTCTTGGATTTATTGCTAATATTATAAGGCGAGAGTAAAACTGAGCAATAAATTTCCTAACAGGAGGCATTCTCAACAAGGCACTAAATTTTGATAAACATGTTATAAATTAGAATGTTGGTTATATGTTAAATAACCAATTTTACAGCCAAAATGAGTTGCTAATGCCTCCATTTTTCTTTAAAGTAATAGGTATCAAGTATGTCTGTACATTGATTCTGAAACATAATATTGATATCTTCATGTTTAATAAAACACTCGATTGTTTCTGTCACAGGCAATGGCTGTAAAGAAATATGAATGATTTAGAAAAACCTGTGGAAAGCTTCTCAGATTCAGAATACGTTCGGTTTGTCATCAACAATGGAATGTTATACGATGGTTTATAGAGGCCTTTGACATGCATTAATAAGTGATCTTCTCAGTGATCTGTCCTACAGACGAGGAAAGTTAGGAGATTTTCCTGAAGCTTTTCGATGGCAAGACCATGACTTGAAGCGAGTTATTTTGATCCCACAGTAATAAAACCGTGTTAAGCCACAACATTCCTCTGACGCCAGCCATTCATGTGTCACCTCCAGAATTGTTTACTTTGTCTCCGTGCCACTTAGTTATGATTTTTTAAAAATAAGTCCATTCATTTCTTTTTTAAATGGGCTTGTCTGGCTAAGGTGTTCCTAGAGCTCGTATTCACAGCCGAGTATAACATCATCCAGCTTCATTTGTATGATATTTGTCTCTTTCCCTTCAGATCTAAAGAACCTGCAGACAGGACCCCAACTGCCTTGCTCACCCTATCGTGTCTAAAAAAAAGCACGTAGTATGTGCTTTTGTGTAATAGCTGTCGATTATATTTACATGTATTTAGAGAGATATCTATGTGTGTATATCTATATATGTCTATGTCTATATCTATATACCTATATATCTATATATAAAGACATAGAGAGAGATCTATATAGAGAGAGACTTCTTTTCAGGGCTCTTTTTGAAATACAAGGTTGAGAGGAAGGTACAGACATTCCCGCACGCCCCCTGCTCCTACATATTCTTCGACACAGCTTCCCTCAATACCAAGGATCCCCCCACAGAGTGGCACATTTATGACAATTGACGAACCTACATTAACGCGTCATACTCACCCCGAGTCCATAGTTCACATTAGGGTTCACTGTCGGTGGTGTAATTTCTGTGGATTTGGACAAATGAATAATGACATGTACCTATTATTATAGTATCATACCGAGTATTTTCAGTGCCTCAAAAACACACTGCAACAACTCAATAGATTTAACATATTTATTTAGAAGGAGACAGGGAATCACAGCAAGGTACAGGTGTTTGAATGACAAATACCTCACATGAGAAAAACCACAAACATCGAAACCCCCGCTAAAACACACAGTTTTAATTGATTAACCACCTAGGAGAGCTATCTGTACATGGCAGTGTGTTGCTCACGGTGCTGCGGCAGAGGTGGCCGGCCCAGTGCCGGGCACTGTCTCTGAGGGGACAGCTGGCTCTCCACCACGACGTCGGGGCGTCCGCAAACAAGTCCCTGCAGGTCGTTCCCTCCCGATGCCCAGCAGAAGCTTCCTCTCTGCAGAGTGACTGTGTGTCACCAAAACCTAAGCTGTCCTCAGCCTCCCTCTACCTGGACCCTGCCTACCTGCAGCCGCTCTGACACCAACTCACCCCAGAGGAAGAAGAAGGTGAGAAAGTCAGAGGACCGAGAGACAGTAGCTGTAACCACAGGCGATGGAAAAACACCTTTACCAAATTAAAAACGAGAATAAGACCACGCCCTCGTGCCTTTGGGACCCCTCCCGGCACTCCAGGAAGGGGTCCTGCGAGCGGGGGGTCCCCACGCATCAGCTGCTTTACGGAAGCTTCACGGGCAACGGCCTCTGGCCAAGCACAGATCGTGGAAATGACATCAAAGGAGATGAAGTGTTTAAAGCTGAGAACACAGGTCAGATCCTTAAAACTCCTATGAAGTGGAATCGAAGTTGGAACTGAATTTGGAGCCTTCTTTTCCTTATAAGAAAAAAAAAGTGGGGTATCGAGAACAGTGGGTGATGATGTCCCTTGCCCTGCTGGCTTAGTTTGACACATTCCTGAGCTTTCACACAAATTGTGTGGGAGAAAAGTCAGATGGAAGCCTGAGGAGGAGGAAGAGGGAAGAAGAGCACTGAGACTGCCCGCTACACAAATGTGTAGCGACACGCATCAGTCCGCATGCATGATACAAGTACCTACACCACCACAAGACCCCTGGTGTCCCACCTGCCTGTCCCTCCCGCGCCGGCAGCAGTGTGCATGATGATGTCACAGAGCAAGAGAACGGGGATTGGAAACGATTCGAGTTCCCAACGATTCGAGAAGTGGTTTTGTTTTGTTTTTATGGTGTTTTTTTGTTTTGTTTTGGTTTTGGTTTTGGTTTTTGGTGTTTTGTTGTTGTTGTTGTTTTTGCCATTTTGAAGCTGTGGGTCTAATGGAGAATATTGTATATTATGGACCCTGTCATCTTAGAGGAAGCACAGAAAGACCAAATGCTGTAAATGCGTTTGAGGCTTCTGGGGTCTCCCTAGATTGTGTTGCCCATTGCGCGTGGCGGTCAGCATTACATATGTCTGCCTTTTTCACCAACGTCCAACCTTCTTAAGGAGAGAGAGGCCGTGCCTGACGCGTGTGCTCGATCGTAGGGGTTCATTTCTTAACCAGTGGACGAGGTAGGATTAAAAAGACGAGAGAGAAGCAAAAGAGGAGGAAACAACCCCAAAATAGCACTCCTCTCGCAAAAAAAAAAAAAAAACAAAACAAAAAATCTGTGATTTCAGTTTGTTTTAGAAAAGGGTGATGAGCCGGAAACTCGCTCAGAAGTGAGAGCAGATGGGAATCCGTCCGGCGACTGCCTCCGCGACGTGCCACGCTCATCTCGGCTTATCCCGGAGAAATGAACCCAAAAGATGTGGATCGATCACGCATGAGTCTCAGAAGCGAGCACACGGAAAGTTTTCAGAAGTCTGTTTGGGCCTGCGCTCAGCCGAGGGACGTGGGCACACGGCTGCTTCGTCCCACCCCCCTCCCCATGCCTCTTCTCAGTTATCACAGCCCTTTAACGTTGCCTTCTAGAACCTTCTCTCAAGGCACACACGCCTTGCTGTGTTCTTGGAGGTGGAAGTTTCCTGCAGTAGGTGATTCTGGCACCTTTGCTTTGCCCCTGCAGTGTCGTGATCAGGAGGTACCCTACCCCCGGGTCCCCGACCTGACCTGAGACAGTGACTTCCGTTCATCTGTCTCCTCCAAATAAAATCTGATGAGAAACCTCAACGTGTAAAACACTTACAGATTCTTCGGTTGAAATGGGGAACGGGAGCCCCAAAATCTCTGTATTCTTTTCGGCTCCTACTGCAGAGTGACTGTCCCCTTCCGTCAGCCACAGCTGGCTGCACCTGTGATTCCTTCGCGAGCTGGCTGTGACCTCTTGCCTTTCCAAGGAGCAGAGTTGGAGAGCCCCCAGTGGGACCCCAATAACCATCTGATCCTGACTGCTTGTTACTAATTTGCTCAGCGTAAGCATCGGGAGCACGTGACCGGTTCTGGAGCAAAGCCCCCTGCAGAATCCAGACGTCCTCGATTGGGACGGCTCCCCTGCGTGGTCCCAGCACCCCCCGGTCACTGCGGGCTCCACGTGCTTCCCCAGCTGCAGGCCGGGGACTGACCGTCTTGCGTAGTTTCAAGGGCTAGAAACGGTTAGGCGTATAAGAGGCGCTTCACGGGGGGCTGGTAGCACATGGGGCAGTCCTGCCCCCGTGTTGTCACAAACAGCTTCACCACGTCACTGACTGGCCCCTGCCACAGGTGCTTTAGAGTCAGGAACACACCTGCGAGGCACAGGCCTGGCTCTGACTCGGTGATGGTTTAGGGGCATCAGGACTATTGAGTAACGTGCCCCACGTCACACAGCTGGTCGGCGGAGCCGGGATTTAAACCTAAGAAGTGACCTCGGCATCCGCACGCCTGACTTAAGAAGCGGCAGCGAGCTCAGCACAGTCTGCCGCGGGGCCTGGGTAGCTGGGACCGTGCCAGGCGCCTCCTGATCCCTCTCCATCACTCCAGCTCGCACCGAGAAGCTCTGCAAGGCTCTAGCTTCTCCAGAGGTGGGAGGGCTGAGAGGGTGACGCTTTAACACGAATCGACTCGAAGTTTTCTGGATGGAAAGGATATGGAGAGTTATTACGTGGTGCTTTCTGCACTGGTGATGAATTTTGGCCATGTAAAGCAGGACCGATGCAGGACTGCTTTGCACCGCAGTGGAGAGCAGCTGTCACATTGTCTCTGGCTGAAAGGACTCAGGAGAACAAAGAGGGAAATGATAAAATGATCTTAATTCAGGCAGTTGCCATCTCATCATATAATAGAGCTGAGGAAAAATTCCTAAATCTGTAATGTAGGCTGATTTTCAGTGTATTAATTCATTCTACGTCCACTGTCTGCTAGGCCATAAGCATTGTAGAGGTCAAAACTTGGGGGAAAAACCTTCATCCTTAAGAAATTACAGTTTCATTAAGGAGCTAAAGTATAAACCCAAATAATGGAAATTTAATAAAATGTAGAGTCACTGTTTTTTCAACAACTCAGAGAGATACAGGGAATCATTTTGTAAAGTTAGAAACCAAATCTCACTATAATCGAATGACTTCTCCAAGATAATATAGGTTATTTGTGCATTAATGGTTTCAGAAGGCTAAGTATCAACTCTCAAAGATATGTTCTTTCTTTAGCCAAAGATATCAGCCAGAGTGCTTTTAGCTGCAAGCATCAGAGACTCAGGTTAAACAAACATAACTGAACTATGGATAAAATTACTCATGCAACTAAAACAAAAGTCAGAAGTAGCTTCAGGCACAGCTTAATCCAGGTGTGCAAACAATGTATTTTGGAGACCCTATTTTTCATTCTTAGGCAAGATCTTCCCAAATTGGTGGCAACGGGCGGGGTAGAAGAGATTCAAGGTGTAATAAATACCTTTCTTACAATAAAAATTCAGAGAAGCAGAAAAAGAGTCGTTTGTTTTCGTAATACCAGCCAAAGTTCCAGGCTCGTACTTGGCCCAGCTAAGGCTCCATGATCAGAAGAATTCCATACCCTGACTCATTTAGATTATGTGTACGCCTCTCTGGTGGGGTGACGAAGCCAGCCATTTGAGTCTTTTGAGGGTCGGGGAGGTGTTGGTGATATTCTCAGAAGGAAACAGAGCCAAGAAGACTGAAAAATCAAAAATAAAAACAAAAAGCTAGAAAAACCAAATAATGTCTCACAGATACATTGCACATCAACTGTCCACCAGCCTGAAGGGGACTTGAGGTCATTTGCCTCAGTTTCCTCATTTAACAGATGAAGCTGCTGATGGCCAGAGGAGGGAGACGGGCTTGTCCAGGCTGGCCGCTCTCAGCTCTGAGTGCTGACCACGGTTTGAGTCTTCAGAATCGTCCCATTATCCCTCGCCATTTCTCTAGGCGTCACTGACATTTGTCCAAGGAACATCATAGGATGTCCGAAATTTAAGATGACACTCACATTTAGCAAATGGGACCTGTTTTTGCTTCCTTAACATCCTTACTGCTTTGTCTGATGAGTCCACACACCAAGTGTCCAAGATGAAAAGAGAATAAAAACCGTGCGATTCTCCTTCAAATTAACCTACTGTGGATTTTCACCTTGAAACAGCCTCCGTTCTACTCCTGCTGAGACCAAAACTAAATTATGTCGACACACGTGTTTTAGTCACTGGCATCGCCAAAGAAAATGATGGACTCACCTCAGAGACATGCTTCCAGCGAGGGGCAATGATCGTTTTTATTTGTTTGGTGTCACTTTGGAGGAAAGTGACGGCTCTCACCAACGATGAGAGCCAGTGGGAAGCTTCTCATCCTGGAGCAAGGCTGTGAACATGAATTCATTTCACACCTGCGTTTATCAGAAGCGTGTTTTCCCTTTAGTCCTCAATTATCCTCCCCATGGATAAGAGAGCTGCCTTTTCTGCACACACTCGGTGTATTATGTCTGTCTGGGATGGTCCAGGCTCAAATCCCAATGCTTCAAGCCCCAAAGCTAATACTAATGACATCTCACACGTATGTTGCTATTAGAACTTGACGTGCTTTAACTAATTGAATCTTTCCAACAATTATATGAAGTAGATTCTATCCTGTTGTCCTGTGTTATAAATATAGAGATTAAAGCACATAGCATGAAGTAACTTGTCCAGAATCCCCCAGCTAGCCAGTGACAGAGCCGGGATTTAGACATGGGAAGCAGCTCTAGTGTCCGTACCCCTGGCTGCAGTGATAACCCATCCTGCACGGCCGTGAGATAGTATCTGAGAAATGCAGTTACGAGCAAGCATCCGTTGCTTTTGGGCAGCATTTGTCACTGTGTAAAGTTCCATTACCTGCTTCCTGTGTTAGGGCAGAGATGACTTGAGGAAGGGGCATTATAAAGTGGTCCAGTATCCTGACCCTACAGTCAGACATAGCTGCATTCGAATCCTACCCCTGTGATTTCTCAGAGAAATGTGATGTATGGGAGTCTCTACTTCTGAAAAATGCCAAGGATATTAATGATGATAATACTCCTAGTGGATGTTTTCATTGTTGGATTTTCTGAAAGCAATTTCCCTCCCTCTGTGGGAAGATTTTTAATTGGGTGCCATGTTATTGGGAGATCAACTTCTACCCCTAAATCCCTTCGCAATTATCGTCTGCTCATGAAGAGTTAGCCAGTTCCATTAAGAGGCTTTATCTGATATTCAGTTCAACACTGACAGGTAAATATGAATGTCCCCATTGTACCGATGAGAAAAATAAAGGCCGAGGTATCTAAGTGATATGCTCAACTCTTTGCTTTTGACACCTGAGAATTGTAGGACTTGTATCCATATTTCTGTGCCCCTGAAAGCTGCTCTTGTCATCATCACAGTTCCCCAGTGGCCTTCCTGGAGTTGCTTGTGTAACTGGGGTCACTGACAGGTGTAAACTCACCATACAACGCTGAGCCTCCAGGGGCGGGCGGCATCCCTGATTTCTCCGGGGAGGGGTAGCTGCTTGATCCTGATACATGCAATAGATATCCATTTAGAGTAAATATTGCAAGTAGTGTAATTATAAGGTTTGCAATTACAACAATATTGTAATTATTTGTTTACATGCGTTTCTTACCTTTAAAATGTAAATTTTTAAGGACGGGATTGTTTCTTACTTTCTTATCATCAACAAACAAGATGTGCAGCCTGCAAGGCATATTTTTGAATCCACTAATCGTGACTCATCCTGTCTATTAAACAATGTTGTTTTGAAGCATGAAAGCAAATTGAAACTGAGGTAAAGTAATGAATAACCAGATTTTGTCAGTAGTATAAAGACAAGTTACTAGAACTTGTTCATCTTGCATAACTGAAATTTTATACCCATGCGTTTCCATGAGTATCACAGATAGAAGATAAGACACGATAAAAGTAACACAAACTAGATGTCAGTAAAGACTGACATTAAAAATGATCAAGAATTATATATTCAGCTTGCTATAGAGAGGAGAATTCAGAAAATTAAACTTCATCTCATTTTTTTTATATTATTAAATTCTGGATCTTAAATAGTGACATAAATGGTATCACCACCTAATATTAGGGAATTCAACATAAAGAAAACATTTTGGGGAGTTTATAATTTAAATTCTTAATTAATGACAGTAATTATGTTCCTTTTGGACCACTGTAAAATTACAAAAAAAAACAAACAATTTTTAAAAGCAGTATCACATCATAAGTTCCAAGATAATACGAAAGGCGATAATAACATAGAAGAAATTGCAGACACATTTTTAAAAGGTTCAGCTAGAGAGAAAGTTATAACATAAAGACGTCATAAAGATATTGTCTTAACATATAAAACAGTCTCCTTTGAAAACACTCCAGAGGCAAGTCCAGTGCCCTGGAATATTCGCAGACTCTCTCCATAGCGAGCATGTAGGTCAGCAACTCCATGCTGCATCCTCGGGAATGCTATGGGAGATGTTTTTCTCAGAAAATTGAAACGGTCCAGTAAAAATACCCTGAGATGCTGATATTGGGGGATTTAGAAAGAAAGAGGATCTAGCAGTCAGTTTATTTAAGCCACCAGGGAAAAGCCCTGTCCTGTCTTCCTCTGGGGTCTCAGGATCAACTGTCTCATTTCTGTCAGGGCCCAGAGACACACTAAGACCTGCTTTTAAAAGGACACAAAATTGCCTTGCTGTTGCTGGGGAGACCTTCACCCAGGACCCCAGCGATCTGCACTGTGACCCCGACTGGGGTTGACCATGCGCCTCATTCTGTGTCTCTTCCCACTGCTGCCCGGTCCCCACCTTAGGGGCAGACACATCCGTTCCTTGGAAGCAAGTCTCTGAGTCTCCATTTCAGCAAATCAGTAAAGATAATGGACGGATACTTAGCTGGGCACCGGTAAGTGAGTGATCGGCCTGTGTCAGGATTCAACATTCTCGTTGGAACATCCCAGGGAAGGAAAGCAGGCCCCGCCTTCTGAGGGCACGATCGGCAAACGTGGATCTATTTTAAAACTGCCATTCCCACTGGGGTGCGAAGTCTAAAGCAATGCTGAGGTCTTCGGACTTGTGTTCTGAGTATCGCCACTGCGAATAAGGGCGCCACTGGGAGACACTCTGCCTCACACTGTGTGGATTTCCCTCGGTTTCATGTGCTGTGGAAAACAAATAATTGAAAGAATCGATTGAAAAGTGCCTGTCAGGGTTTTGTAGAAAACCACTCATTTACCTTCACGGGCTATACACCAGAAAGACATCTGTTGCTATTCTCTGTAGGTTGGCGTTTGGAGGTCCTAGATTTAATGCTCTGGATTCTGTCCATGGAATTTAAGGGAAACTAAAATAATATAAAGAGAAATATAAACTCTTAAACCTGGACGTGGTTCCATAGTGTAATGGTGAGCACGTCTGCTTTACACGCAGAAGGTCCTAGGTTGGTGCCCCAGTGGAGCCACGGGCCATGGTCTATGACCATGCCACCCTGAACAAGCCCGATCCCATCTGATGTCAGAAGCTAAGCAGGGTTGGGCCTGGTTAATACTTGGATGGGAAACCACCTAGGAAGACCAAGTGCTGTAGGCATAAATGGTAATAATTTTAAAAAGAAATAAAAAATTTAAAAAATGAGCTTGACAGAATGAAGGCAATAGAAAGAAAATTGGAACTGAAGTTAGAAGACATTCATTAGAGACCTGTATCTTCTCTTTATGAATGTGTGATTGCTTCATTAGGCCGAGAAGAGGGTAAGACCCAGCACATGGAATGGCCCAAGAATATGAAGCTGAGTGATGTGTGTGTCAGCATCCACAAGCAGCTTCCTGTGACTGAAGCATGGTACATGTGAAGGGAGTGGCAAGATGTGATCTTAAGATACTTGTCAAGAACTAAAGTGAGGCTTGCTAAGGATGCACTGTCGGTAAAGGCAGGGAAAGCCCCTCCCTGACTCCCGAAATGGGTCAGGTGCTGACTGCATGTCTCAACGTCGTCTTGCGTCTGGGCACGAGAGCTGAGTACTCGCTGCTGCGGGGCATCGAGTACGACTTAAGGGCGACGCATTTGCACCCCGTGGCATTTTGCAGATCGCGAAGGTGCCCACGGGCCCACATTGTGGTCTCTTCATGGTAGTAATGCCATTGCATGAGACAGCTGACCTCCCCAACCGTGCACAGATGGCTGAAGACACATGAACAAACTTACCCTGTGTTTCTTCTTCATAGTTGCAAGGATATCAGTGTCTCTCCTGATAAGTGGGAATGGAACATCTGTCAGTGGTATGCAGGGGGCTAGATGAGAAAACTGGAAAGGGAAGTCAATTAAAGGGGAAAAAAGGGACAGAGAAACCAGAAGCTTCTAACGAAGCATCTTCACAGGTGGACTGGGGCTAATTAAGTCTGTGTTAAGTCTGTGTTACGGAATTAATTTGTAGATGATCTGAAATAACAATCATGAGGCAGTTAGCAAAATGGATGATATATGTAGCTTGTGTTTCAGGCGTTCATCTGCGTGCCACAGATGACGGTTTATACCTGACCATCCACCTTCAGGATGCGGCGACCTCCTGGCTCCCCATAAATCCTGTCTCAATCAAAACCCACTTTCTTACGCCTCTTATGACAAATGAGGAGATGATTCAGTGCTGCTTGGGGAAGTGAACTTGTGTAGTAGAAATTCACGCTGGCCTCATCATTCCAGAGTTCTGGTTTTAGGTCTTCAGTCTGCTACGAAATAATTTGGGGCCATACATAAGGCATCTCGTTTTCCGATCTCAAGGTCCTTCATCCTTCCAGTGAGGGTGTTAGATGAGACCATTATTTCATGAAAAATTAGTCAGGGATTACTGTATGAGCTTTTACTTCATATTTGGTGAAGATAATCAGATTTTTTAAATACATAAAATAATGTTTCCTCTTGTTGAATGCTTTCAGAGATTCTTAAAGGAGGTTATTTCATTCAGGACCTACAATAGTCTTTAAAATCCACGAACGTGTATTCTTACTCGTCAGCAGAAATGCCTATCATGTGGTGTTTCCTAATATATTTGATCACATAATTCTCTTTTCCCCTCTGATAGCATTGATAGCATTGGACTTCATTGGAAGATACCTTAGGAATCGCTGGATGGCCCAGCTCCAAAGAATGACCTTAATGATGTGTGTGATACAGTGAGCTCACCACTGTACCCCTACCCAAATTTTTTGTTCAGAATCGCCGATTATTACTGTTATTTATTGAACTTTTCTTGAAGATCAATTTCTACGTGTAATTAGAGCCTTTCTACAACATCGTGTCACTTACTCTTGAGTTTTATGACATAGAGAGAATATTTGTCACTGAACCAGAGTAACACATTCATTTTGGGCTCAGCATGGATAGAGATGGTCCCTCACGGGAGTACACACGGTTTGGGTGAAAGCATGGACTTCTGAGTCAGCCTTGGAAGGGCATCCCACCCAGACGTTTCTGAACTCTGTAATTATGTCCATGTTAATTAATCTCCTGAGTTTGCTTTCTCCTCCATCTTCCAGGGCTGTGTTGAGAATTAAATAGGGCATACGCATAGGTCACGGTGCACTTAACAAACAACCCCAGATCCAAGCGCAGTTAATCCTCATAATTTGTGGATTTCATATTTCACGATTTGCTTAATCACTAAAATGTATCCGTAAACCCAAATCGATAGAGTGCTTGTAAAGATCATTTGTGGGACATGAACAGAATAGAAAGAAAAAACAACAGCAACAACCACAAAAACAAAAAACAAAACAACAACAAAAAAAAACACACACAAAAATCTGAATTGCTCGAGACACATGTTCCAAACCGAAGTTGAGTAAACTGATGTTTTTTCTTCTTGGGTTAGTTTTCATATTATAAAAGTGCCACTCTCACCACTGAGTGCCACCTTTTTTCATATTTTTGTGCATTTGCTGGTGATTTCGCTATTTTAAACAACCCCCAAGGACAGTGTTACAGTGTTGTCTGGAGTCTCTAAGTGCAAGAAGGCTACGTATGATGCGCATTACTGAGAAAAGCTCGTGTTCAACAATCCGAACTTTGTTTAAGCCTGAGTTCCGATGCCGTCGGCTGTGAGCGCAGGGCTGATGGATCAGCCATATACATTCCATGCAGTGGCTTTAAATGGAAGCACACAGAAAGCGAGCTTATGCATTGAGCAGTTGATTAGAATGTTGTGACCAGTGGCTCGTAGGCACCTAATTCTGTGTTTCCCCAAGGAGCGGTATTCAGTGTTTCTGGTGACTCTTTGGGATATAATATTAGAATTAATCACAATAATGAGAATCGATTGCATCTTCAATAGAGGTTATTTCCCATTTGCATAGTATGTTCACACCGGATAGACTGGGCCACCGACCCACGTATTCTTGTGATACTGGGGCTGACAGAACTTTGATGTAGAAACTGCTGCAGGTCCCATCAATGAGGAAAAGAGAAATCTAGAAAATGTTGAAGTGCTCAGTGAAATACCCAGTGGGGAAGCTGGCCGAATCCAAACCCAAGGAGATCTGGAGTGAAACCCAGCTGTGCGCCCCAGAGGGCAGATGACGGGAAACACCCAGCAGTCAGCACCTGCAGAGTGTCTGTTCCCTGCACAGACATAGCATGTGTGTTGTCCTCGGAAGCCTGAGCAGGGCCTGGGAAGGAGGGGCCAAGAGGACTTAGCGAGACTCCTGGGCTGACTGCAAGCCAGACCGTGGAGCAAGCCTTGACTTCCTCCTCTCTGCTTTCCACTCCACCTCCGCTCAAAAGAGACGTCACCACAAACAGACAGGCAGGAAGCCAGACAGATGGATGTAGATACACACAATGAGATTTATGTCGTTTGAATATTCTAAGATATCATAAAGTAACAAATGATTTAATATTACCAGTGGTCATCTTTGCATTCCAACTACTTTTTGAACTTAATGGATTTGTTTAATATAAATTTAATGAATTTATTTTTTCTTGACATGCTGAAATGCAGAGTTAATTACATGAAGTATGTAAAGCAGAAGATGCTTTATTTTTCTAGTAAATTGAGTTTTCTTTATTGGAAACTTTGTTACAGAGAATGGCAGTTTTTTAAATAATTTTATTTTATTATTAGTTTCAAGTAGACAGTCCATTGCTTAGACATTTATATAGTTTATAAAACGATCCCCCTGATTGCTCTTTCTCTCCTCCCGGCCATTACATTACCGCTGACCGCCTTTCCCGTGCCGTGCTCCCCATCCCCGTGACCATCCGTCAACCACTAATTCGTACTTCTTTAACCCCTCACCTCAAGAATGGCAGTTTTAATTAGAGACAGAAGGAAAAGGAGGAGAAAGAGAAAGAGGAGGAGACAGAAAATAATACGGGTGTAACATTTCAATACGTAACGCAGGATTTTAAAGATATTTCTAATGTATTACTCAGAGTATCAGCGTAAGCTGCTGTGCGATGAGTGATTAAGTCCTAAGCACACTCAGGCCTCTCGTCGTTGGTTATTATCTTACAGTTTCTTCCCATGTTTTGAACTCAATTTAATTTATTTATCGTATTCATATTTTAATCGAGAGTCCCAGTATTAAACCCCTTTCCACTCGCATCAGCCCACCGATCCGATGGTACCACGAGGTGTGGGATTCTGACTCAGGATGCACAGAGCAGAGCGGCCTCCTCAACAAGCAGCATCACCAGCTTCGTGCTTATGCAGGTGTGGCTGTCATCACCCAGCATCTCTGCTTCCTCTTTGGAAATCCCTTTGGCTTTGTTTTATGAACCTTAAAGAAAAGAAGGGTCTGTTCATTGTAGTCATCTCTCATTTTGACCCCAATCGGTAGACTTCAGCTCGATTACCCTCTTGGTACCTTAATGATTTTTGATGAAGAGAAAAGCATCTTGGTATGGGGCAGCCGCATACGACATGAATCATGCCCATTGAGAATCATTCTATTAGGGCTTCTCTCTGTTTTGATTCGGAGCCCTCTTCGCTGGCCTCCAGCAGGTACCACGCAGAGGGGAGTGTTCTCTTCAAAGGATCTGACCACGTGGGCACGCCATTTTTCTGATGCCCAATAACTTATGACCGAAAGATGAAGTTCTGAAATCAGAAGATATCGTTAGAGATGAGAACAGTGAATGTTTACATTTTAAATAGTGGGATTTATAAGAGTTGGTGAAGGTTATACCACCTATGATCCCCAGGTGTTCATAAAAAGAAATTAGATAGTGTTAGGTAGGCAGAAAAATATTTTTGAGTGGAAAAAATGTTGAGTCCAATTTTTTATCACATTGCTCAGTTTTTATAAATCCCTCGTAGCAACATTTGGGACCCTGAGAGTCATCATCCATTTCAGCAGATATGACATGAAAATCCCTTGGCCGTACCTGCCTCACGTAAACCAGCATCTTCCAGTTGCAGTCTCTCTCACTGAGGGACCTCACAGAGATAACTCCCGGGTCACGTGGTATTGATCTCTCACTAAGAAATCGCCCCATGACAACGCCAAATCCCCCTGCCTAATTCCCTACTTCATGCCTTCACTTTAATCTCTAAATTTGTGGGTGTTTTGTCCAGCTCCGTTTTGTGATGGGAAAGGAGAGGTGAGAACCTAAGGCCTGCCATAAATTAGAGACAGAGTCCCAGATGGGAGAGTTGCATCTTGCACTGGGAGGCATCTCCCGGTGCATTGGTGGCGCGGCTGCCAGGTGCCAGAGGAAGAGTAGCGCCACGTCTGAGTTCAGAAGCAGATGGCTACCTGATGCGTCACAGACAGAGTGACGCCGCACCCGTGCTTTAGACCGTCCTGGTTCCAGCGAAGTGAGGGATGTTAACGATCTTTTCAGAGGAGGGCCCCCCAGACCACTCGGTGTGTGCAGCTAGACTGTGGGGTTGCACACCCTCGAGCTCTGTGGGTTGACAGTGCCGGGTTAAATGAGCTCCCAAGTCACCACCCCAAAACAGCATGGTGGGGAGACCTCTAAAAAGAAAGGTATCTTTTTGGAAGTATGTAATATACAAGTGTCCTAGTGATGCTTTGAGGAGCCGTCTGAATCTATTACTGCATTCTAGCTTAGACGCTGGGCTGGGACCACATGCTCGTGATATTCCAGTCTGTCACTTCACTTGCTGGGCAAAGAGAGCAGAAGGAAACATTTATTTAGGGTCTATAGTGAACAAGACACTTCTCTAACCTTTTTTATATATGACTTTCCACTAGAGCCTTATTCTTACCTTATAAAGATAGTAGGCAAGTTGGCCGAATAGAAATCTTTTAATCAGAGGGTCAAGATGTCATGTCTCCTTTCAGTGGATGCTTTCTTTCCTAGGTGCTAATCACAGTGGCCCGGAGCACAGATGTCAGAACCAGATGCCAGCCTGGAATACTGGTGTTACCTTTCACTGGCTGTGTCATCTTAGACAAGTGACTCACTTGCTGTCATTTAATTTCATCTGTAAAAAGGAGGAATGATATTAACCTATCTAGCAAGATTGTTTGTTATGTGATTGCTCAGGACAGTGCGGAGCAAGTAGTAAGCACAACTAGTTTTGTTATCATTACTACTTAGTTTTATTTGAAAGATGGGGACACTGAGTCTCAAAGAGGCGCCATGACTGGCCTGAAGTCATAGTGTTAATAGTGAAAGTGGATGATCCAGGGTTGGGAGCTCACTCTGAAAGGCCGCCGGCCACAACCACATTAAAAAGAAAGAAAATATACAAACAAACAAACATACCCCGCTGTCTTGCTTCTCCCCAGTAGCTAAACTGTGGCTTGAAACCATGGCAACAGCAAAACACTGAAGTTCCTCCAACTTCAACTTATGAGTCCAATTAATCGTCTATTACTTCAATAGGAAGTAATTATTAAACTCGTAATTAATGAGACAGAACACCCTATAGTTATAATCTGAAGACATCATGGTACCCGGAGTCAGAGGAGCATCTGGCAGCCTCCTGGGCATGAAACAGTCCCAGACTCACTACAGATGCAGAATTCGTGGACAACCACTGACTACAGTTAGAAAGACCAATGGACACTAGTGGACACATTTAATTGCTATTTTTATCATTATATTTTAATTAAAATGTAGAGTTTAATTAATTATTAAAATTTAATAATTGTTTAAATTACTATTTTTTTCCAATTTGACATGTTCATGGCCCTCTCCTGCCTTGATTAGCTACCCTATTACTCTCAAATTTGACCAACTTCATTTTTGGTTAAAAAAGGTCCTGGGGACCAAGAAACACAGAAATTCAAAATGAAGGTGGTATCATAGCTACCCTTCATTGTATAACTAGCTATTTTATATGTATTATAACATTTCGTTCATGTAACAACCTACTGTGCATAACAGTTTTTAAATCACTCTGATTTTTCAGACAGGGAAGGTGAGAATTAAGATTTGTCCTGCGGTCATTCACAGTAAGGACAGCTGGCAGGATAACCAGCTGATGGGTAGCTGACAAAGCGTATGCCTTAACCACCCTTCTATGCTGCTTCCAAGGACTAAGCTTCTAGACTTTGCGTCGACGGCCAGTTTTAATATGTCCATGAACAGAGCAACATGGATGCCGCTGAGGCTCAGTATAGAAGAATGACATAACTATTTAATTAATTGATTTAGTAAATGAATATCCATTGAGTAACAAACATATACTATTCCAGGCAAGGGATATAAAAACAATGAATAAAACAGACAAGGTCCTAGCTGTCGTGGAACCAGTGTCAGCTGGAGGGCTACAGACCATAAAGAAATGCAAGAGACCACGTCAGATGCTGATACGGTCTTTGAAAGGAAATTCGGTGTGTTAATCAGTTAGTCCCGGATGACCTTGGATCGGGGGCCCAGAGCAGGTGACATTTAAGTTCAGGGAACTGAATGGTAAGAAGGAGCCAGCAGAAAGGAGGGAAGATAATTACAGGGAGAGGAAAGAGTGAGTGCACAGGGCTCGGCAGAGAACAGGGGCCACCAGCTCTGATCTGTGTCTAAATCAAAACCTCACACATTTTGTGCGTGGTGATGAAATGCCAATAAGGGATCTTCAGACATCTAGAGGAGGAGTTTTCCACTGAAAAGCACTTGTATGTTTCTCTAATAACTTACGTCTTCCTCTTCCTGCAGCAATTAATCTAATTAGTATACTTCACAGAGTCTCTATGCTTTGTGATAACTGTCACTATACAGAGAAAATTCAGATTGAGTGAGAACTCCCTCCGCTTCCCATCCCCCACCTACGCATCTGCTCTTATCCTCATCACACTGAGAATTTATTCCATTTCTCCTCCTTTTCTCTCCTTAGCTCAAACAACTAAACTTCGGTCCCACAACACAAATACAGTTGCTCTTATCCAAGTTGCCTGTAAAATCCGCTTTACCGAATCCTGCAGTCAATTCTCATTCATTTTTCTACCTGACCTTCAAATAACATCTGATGCAGTTTGATCGTGTCCTCTTTCTTGAAACGCCTTCTGTCATCACCTAGCAGGAGGTCATATATTCTACTTATCAAGAGACAAATTAAGGCTGACTGTTCTAATCATGCAAAACGAGAATTACCAGGGAGAATAGTCTCAAATTCATACTCTGGATTTAAGTTTATCATCATGTGTCACAAACATTTATTTTGAACTAAATGTATCAAAATAAAAAATAATTTATAAACGTAAATGCAAAGCTATAGTTTTTATTATGTATTATGTAGTTCTCTTAAAAATGTTTCCTGTAACATGTCTGTGAGAATGTGTGCGTTTCTGGAGAATGGACTTAAAAATATCTGTGAGCGCTCAAAAGTTTGGATAGATAGGAAGACAATCGCCATAAAAATAGAGAAGTCCAGCTCGACCTATATTCTGACTCTATGACCTTAACTCATGTATGTGAATATTAAGAAACATCTTATATCAAGTAAAGGAAATTTAATGTTGTCTACGACACATAGGTTTTTATTTTTCTATGGGTGCTTTTTAAACATGGGTTAATCCTATTTCTGTCCTAATAGCCCATGCGAGCGTGCATTCGTGCACATTCCTGGAAAGGAAGGATTGCTTACTGGTCCGGTTCGTGGTTTTCTGTAGCGTGAGAAGCCACATCTGGACATAACAGAAAGAGCTGTCCTTCACCCAGAATTCCTAGACATTTACTTGGATATCATTACTGATACAGAGGTTGGGCCGGTTCTTTTAAGAAAGGATGATTCGGTGTTATACGTTTAGGAAGAAAGATACAAATGAATGTTCATGGACCAGAAAAGTCTGTGCTATAACAGAGATTGACAGCTTTTGACACAAACCCATTTATTCTTCTGGGCACAAAGGGAAACTACATAGCCCATCCTCCTTGCATTCCGGTGTGGCTTTAGGACCCAGTTCTAGCCACGAATGCTGAATAGGAGTGATGGGGTCTGTTTCTGAAATCCCTCATACGTGCCCCTTCATGCTCGTATCTGCAGGAGCTGGTTCTAATGGAGGCAATGCCAAGGGTGACCTCAGAAGCATGTGACAGAGAGAGCAGAGCTTCGTCAGCCTGCCGGAGGGGTGAGTACCCACCCCGCTGACCTATTGTCCACACACTTGGTATTTTAACACAGGCACACATAAACATACTGTTTTTGTCATTATACATTTTTGCATATACTTTATTACACAAAACATTGGGTTTTGTTTATGACATGTTAACTTACTAATAAATAGGTGGAGAAAATTAAGAATTTCTCTTTTTAGACTACCTCAAAAAAAAAGTAGAAATAATAGTGCGAAGCCGCAGTGGTGGGCGGGGCACACAGGGGTCTCCCAGTACGAAAGGGGTGCACGTCCCATGTGAGTGGAGCCCCACCCCTCAGAGGTCGCTCCTGGAAGCTGCGGAGAAGTCGTTGGGGAGGGTTTGAAGGAACAGCGATCAGTCCTTCCTCCGTGGCGAGGCTGCAGGCGTGAGACTCCAGGTAAGTGGAACCATATGTGTAAAAGTGTGTGATGTGGCATTGAGTGGTTTATAGGGAATTTCTAATTCCATAAATACCAGTGGGGGTGATGAAGAGCAGGAGCAAAGCCTGAGGAGGAAGGGTAGGGTGCGATCGTCACAGGATTTCCGTGCGAAGTAAGCAGTGACAAATGTGCTCAGCACACATCTCAAGAGTTTTGTGTGGGTCCCAAGCACAGAAAGGCACGGTCGTTTTCATGTGGCCTTCTGGCAACCCATAGTTCCAGCAGATGGGGGCAAAGTTATGGGACTCTGTCACCAGGTGTCATCTTCCTCATTAACAGGTGCACATAGCCTCTAACATACATATGTAGAAAGGAGACGAAACATACAGAGACACACAGAATACGTTTATCCTTGTTTAGCCATCAATGCGCTGTGTAACTTTGGGGACATCTGTGAAGCGCTTGAAACCTCAGATTTCTTGCACCAGGATGGGTTGGGCCATGTGCCCCGTGGGGCTTCTGCCCGTGCAGGGGGCACGTGCCTGTCTGCTCTCACTCCTCAGCTCCCAGCTCCGTGTGTCCTCCCGCTCGGGGTCACCAGGGAACTGGATTGAACGAACTACTGATGACAAAGTAAATGAATCTCCCGTAGATTAGACCCTAAGAGAATTTAATACCCACACGCAAAATGGAAAATCTGTCTTGAAATCGACACTGACTGGGATGAGGCGCCTGATGATTAAGGGCAAAGGGAGATAAAATAGGAAAAGTAATTTAGAATAAGATAATGCGCAATACATATCGCCACATCTGAAGCGACTTGGGGCCGGACTCATCTTGCCGGCATTCAGTGCAGATGCACAGAGATGCTGTCGGCATTGCGAGGTTATGTGCTTACATCTCTGCATTAAATAAGCTCCGTCCGTGCCAGCCCTGCCCCTTCCCAGGGCATCTGTGAGGTCACGACGGGGCTGGGAAGACGGGGTGTACGGAGAGCGCCATTCTGCGGTGGAGCATGGCTGGCGGTGGTGGCCCGGTGATGCCCGCACGGTTCCCGCCTCCCTTCTCTGCCCACAGCCATGCCTGCATCGTTTCTCTGCTTGAACACCCCTCCTACCTAGGACTGGCTGTTGATCACCTTCCTAGCACGCTTCTCTGTAGTTCGCTCCTTCTGTCTGCGTGTTAACATGTCCTTTATAAATTTAAACTATTTAAACTAAAAATAGAGGGCCGTCTCATTCGGTTGTCTGAGTTTGTTTGGGATCCTGATTCACCTTTGAGATTAATAACTAGTGGCTCAGCCGGGTGGGTGCCTGGAGCACATTGGAACTCAGAGCCTCCTGAATGTACACACACACACGCGTGCATGAATGAGCTAAGTTACCACAGGCCACAGCCGTAACCATGTAGGGGATATCGTCTGCTCAAGGAGGGCAGTTCTCTGCTAATCACATACTGGAGGATCAAATTGTCCTTTTCTCATGCAAATGAGGTCCTGTTGGAGCAGCAGAGCATTGCTCATAAATCATTCTGTGCTCGGAGCGAGCCTAATGCAGCTCCCAATGAGACGCCACAGGTGTGTTTAATGGGGCACTAACGGTGCGCTGCCGGTCAAGTTCAGTGCTTGCTGGAGCATTGAACTTCTTCCTTCATTAGCATATGCATGCTGCACTGCCACTTGTTTGCTTAGTTTTCAACTAAAATTCTCTCTCCTTAGACTCTCATTTACTTGAGGGCAGGGATGAGGACAGTAGTCAAGATAATAAAGTAACTAATTTTAAACGATGATGGTTAATATTTATTGATGATACAACGTATGTCATACACTTTGATTTCAATACCTTATCTGAATTGTTCACAGAAACTGTTTGAGGGTCATATCATTAGCTTCGTATTCAAATGAGGAAACAGGTGTTTGAAGAATTTGTGTGCCTGAATCTCAGTCTCATGGGGAGAAAGATATCCGAGTGAGATTTGAACTGAGGCCATTTGTCTCTGGACCGGTTCCTACAGAACTATTTTTCCTGCTCAGAATCAGACACCGTGTTTCAGTACCAGTGATGATAGACAAGACAGATAGTACCATTTTCACGTGACAAGAAAGATGCTACGTAACTTTCTGCAGATCTCTAACCTACAGATACGGTGAGGCTCCATTTGAAAAGAAGTTTTTGGTTTTGCATTTTTAATTGAAGGACCGGGTCATGTCCAGTAGCCGGTGGGGTGATTGTTATAAAGCAAAACAGTAGTATTAATATTTTAGGCATCTGTGACTTCAGCACGTTGGAGAAAATTTTGTCAGTGTTTATTCAACTTGGAAGCTGGTTTCTCCTGTCAGAGAGTCCAGATGTGCACAACCATCCGTCCTACCTCATGGAGGAAAATGCACTGCAAGGACCGTTCACTGTCCTCTGTAAACCTCCACAGTCGTACACAGTGTCACGCCTCCACCTGCACATTGCGAGGCAGGTAACGGCCTCCTTTCTTCCCAGTCTCATCTGTTCACCTTATTCAATCTTTTTAAGTAAGATATAAGTGCGCGAGACTTTTCTTCACTGTTGCAAACATGGATGCATTTGGAGCATTTCCTGTGAGATGCGAGCAGAGAAATGGTGCAGTAGTTCCGTGAAACACGGTGTGCGCTCGTCAGCGTGGTTCCTTGGCCCCTAGCTCACAGGAAAACGTGCAAGTGCATTCTCTGTCTTTGCCATTCTATAACGTCTCTCCATCATCTTCCTTGAGCCTAAGCCGCCTGGGTCTTTATATTTGAAGCATTCATTGTTGAGGTCGTCAATTACTGCTGCGGGCAAATCCAACTTTAGTGTTCAGCCATCGTATTATTTGATACTTGGTGGCATTTAACACACCGCTAAGCTTTTCCTATTCCAAGTTCCTCATGTGGTTTCAAGGGTGCTCTTCCCCTTTGCACTTTCTTCTTTCAGAGATATATATATGTGTGTATATATATGTGTGTGTGTGTGTATATATGTGTGAGTGTGTGTGTGTATATATATATATATATATCATGACATATAGAAGCTGAAAAAGTGTGACAGTGAGAATCTACAACTGCAATGTTTAAGACTCATGCAGAGTCAGGCTTGTGCAAAGGACAGATCTGACGAAGAGAGCTGTCAGTGTCACCAGGCTGTGTTCAACAAAGCAGTAGCAATGCTGTGTTTAGCACGTTCGTGGTTTATCAACTAGGAGTAACTGGGAATGTGAAATGCCAGCCTGGGAAAGGGCCTGAAAGACCCGTGGACGGGAGTGGAACAGACCGAGGCGGTCGTCAGAGCTGGGGCTCTGATGCAGGCATGTGACATCGTTCGCCGTTTGAACAGGTGTCCTTCGAAACCTATTTCCTTTGCTCTACATAACAGTGCACGTGTTTGAGATTTGAAAGAGAATTTTGCCATTGTTCCTATCAGCACATAATGGCATCTTTCTCTGAAATATACTGATGTCAGCGGAGGAGAGAGCCTAACTCTGCCCCCGGAGATATCATCTAATGTCCCTTTCCTAGCATTTTATCATGCGTGTGTTTTATTATTATCCTCCCAAGAAATTCTAAATTGCTGTGTTTATTGTCTCTTCCCAAAGAGGCAAAACGGATCATTTGGAAGCAAATGTCAGAGGAAAGTACGAGATATTAAGAGAAATCTCCCAGGAACCCGAGAGAAAAGTCATTTCTTTAACTATAATTGATTGGAATGTCATTGTCAAAACTCACAAAGATGTTGATGATAATGATCCAAAGTAATTTACCCCTCTGGATATATGAGAACAGAACAAAATTCCAAGTGGCATTCTAACTGGTTTCTCTGCCTCTGGTCTGTGCTGCCTCTGGGCCAGCTTCTCGGCTGCCAGGAAGAAAGTACTGAGATGCCAGTCTAACCGTCCCTGCAGGCTTCAACTCCCCCAAGAGTCATAAAGCGCCACCTCCATAATTTAGCACGCAGGCTTATTCCCGATCGTGTGTGTGTGTTTTACTTACCCAACTTCTGTGTATTTGGTATCTTTATCTATAAAACAATGGTTTCAGTGCAAGGAATGGCAACCCCTCTTTCTTGGTAAAAATCCCAAGATTAATGAGCGTTGGGTGATTCATTGTGAACTGATCGTATGTTCAAGACACAAGTGCATGCACTCATTCTGAAACATGGAAATGTCATTTATACAACAAAGATGGAAGGCTCAGTGATTAGTTGTCATCCTTATAGGATAAGCATTGCGCTTCATGGTTTTTGAGAGTTCTCACGATACATTTTCCAGGAAAAGGGAAATAAAGAACTAAACACATTTATTTATTTTTTACTATGGATGTTGCTCAGGAAAGAATATATATATAGCAGACAAAGGTTATTGATAAGTAATGAAATAATTTAATTGTCAGTTCATTCCAGCATGAAGTTCAACTAGGGAATTAGTATGTACAATTAAAATCACATTTCTATCTTCTGGTCACTCACCTGTGATTTAAAATGTGTAATTATTTATAATGAGAACAGATTGTCCACCGATGGGAAAATAATTTTAGGCAGGGCACGTAAAGGAAGATTCACACATTCATAGCACTCTCTTCCTGGACCTCCTCCTCTGTCACTTAAAGTAGAGCGAATGAAGCCCTCTTCTGCTTCCCAGTGTGATGGACGGAAGATAAAAGACTGCAGTCGTGGTGAAAAATTATCAGGCAAATGTAGTCTCCCTACGAATGCAGTGCCTTTTATGTTAAGAGCCCATGGATAGATGAAATGCTGCTTTTATGTAAAACACATCAATTACAAAAAGCCCTCGGTAACTGCTCCTCTCGTTAAGCTAAATTTGACTCTGAGAATTAACTGCATTTGCTCTTTTAATGGATGCTTGGGGAGGAAAGTTTCAATGACCCAGTAGGAGTGAAAAAAAGCAGAAGTCAGAAGTTTGAGATTAAATAAAGATGATATTTGGCCTGAAATAGTTCGCTGTGCATCAGGAAAAAAGAATTCAGTGGCTCGAGTTCTACCAAAAGTAACTAGACTGTACTTGAATTTATTTATCCATCCATTCATTCAATTCCTTAGACATCCATTAAAAAAAAAAAAAGATTCAGAAATAAAATCTATGAAAATGTATTGCTAACTTAAGAACAGCCCTGACTCTTACTAAAAATATTGTCATAATTGTGAAAGTCATTTAGCATCTAAGCATATTAGTTTCCATATATCCCAAAGAGAGAAAAAAAAAATCTATTAATGGAAAGAAAAACAATTTTTATAAAAGTCAAACAAACAAAAACTCCAGGCCTCTTTCATCCTGCCTGTGAAAAGAGAGGGAAAAAAATATAATCAAGATTAAAAAAAAGGACACAAATTTCTGGATTCATTGGGCTGGGACTTCTTGATTTAATAAGCGTAGAGCTTACAGATTCTTTGTTCCACTAACCGTCATCCTAAAACATACTCTTTTTGAAATGTCTTTTACTCTACTGAAATCAGTGATGTAAGAGAAAGCCAAAACCTCTTTTTTTTTAGAAAGGAATTCCCGCAGACATCTGAGAAATGGCCAAGTAGGAGCCAAGCTCTGGCTAAGGTGACACAGGACCCATAACTTCAATGAAAAAAATATTCGGTACAATTTTCTTTTTTTTGTGTATTACCCTGTCTTGCTGTTAGAGTTGTGATCATTCCAGTTCCATCATTATTGTGTCATTTTCATAAAGAATTAAACTATAAAACTTTTATTTATTTGTTTATTTCTATTAAATTTACAGAGGGAACTGGTTAATGACATACAATTTTTAAAAACAGTTTAGGATTATATAGTAATTCCTACTTTTGACCTCCAGTTTTCCATTTTCCATGAACATTTTCACAGGTAATTTTTCTAAAGGGCGCCTTCGAGGCAGATTTTCATAATTATTACAGAATCAAAGATGACTTGAGTCCTTACACTGCAATGAAAACCTACAAACATCAAAATCCATTTGATGTGGAGAAATGCCCGATGTACTTTTAAGACCACTTGCTATTTGAAATTGAAAGTGCATGATGTACACTTTAAACATCTTGCCATTTCATATGTCAGTTACACATCAGTGAAGGAGAAAAAACATGAATGTAATATATTTCCACCAAAAATTTGAAAAGATTTCCAAAAATGTATATGAATGAGATAGATAGATGAAACTCTATAGACAGATACCAGGGAACAAAATACATAATAAAATTAGAAATAAATGAATATTTATTATATAAATAAATTTATTTATATATGTTTATTATATAAATATATTTATAAATATATGTGAGTATAGACACATACCTGAATATAAATTAGTTACTTGTAAGTAAGTATAGAATAAAACATTAACAATATACCAGTCATTGATTAATTATACATTCATTGGAGAAGTTTGAATTCAATTTTGATTTTACCTGTAATGCTTATTATAAACAAATATACAGATAATTTTTCTAAGTTCCGAATTCTTCGGTTGCAATGAAGCAATAGCTCAAGTCTTGTCACCGTCTTTGATGGTCACAGAGATTTCTAAACTTGACGATTTGGGATGTTTTCCTGTTTCATTAAGGTGGAAATAGAAAATACAGATCAGGATGGAAATTTAGTTTCAAAATCCTACCTATATCATCTGTGTTAACCACCCCACAGCCCTGTGAATTAAGTATCTTTTTTTTAAAGGTGAATCTTTTTTCTTCATTTATACTCTAATAAAAAAAAAAAATTCTAGGACAGGAAGTAGAAAAAATTTATAAAGAAGAAAAGAATAAAAACATTTAACGTGTTCTACCACATAGTATTTGGAGGAGCGTTATCTTGCTTTTATAGCTGAGGTTGTTGTGATTTGTAGTACATGGTTTTATGGGTGCTCAAGGGGCCATAATGTTTAACGTGTTATTTCTGAGCACCCTCCTTACCTAGGGCACATGTTCATTGAGCATCTTCTGTGACTAAGATAGCGCCAGATACTTGTGTGATTGTGGAGGAAGAACAGTAAGGACATTAAGCAGGTGTGAGTTTCACCCTCGAGCATGAGTTCAGAAAAAAAAGGCAAGTGATAAAATATGTAAAAAGCGATCCTGAGTTTGTCAAAGACCATTTGCAGAGGAAGATTCTGCTCTGGCTATTTCAAGGGCTTTATTATAGGATATTAAATGGATAACAAAGACATTTTTAGGGTGGGAAAAAAAACCCTGTAGATTTAGCCTTCGGAACTGGGCTGCTGAGAGATGTGTGTGCCCAGCTGAGTGGGGGCCGTCCACAGCTGTGCTGCAGCCCGGAGCCCCTTGCTGCTGCTCCCAGGGCCAGAGCCACCTGCCCTGCGGTACTTGGCCCCAGCAGAATGGAGCCTCGTGCTCTCATCTCATGAAGCGAGTGACCAGACACTGACAGAGCAGCCTTGGGACAATGGGAGAGTCCCCAGAGTGAGGGACAGCAGAAGCCCAGACCCTTCTCACTCTTGCCTTCCGAGTCACCTGTTTGTGCATCCGACTGACACACGACAGTCACATATCTAAGCCTCCCAGCATCTGTACTACACAAGGCACAGGAGAGGAAAGAGAGTCAAGTATGAATGAATGATTCACCATTTGTGACGTCCCATGCTGTGAATAACAACAGAACTGATAATCATCATCATGAAGAAAGCTTGGGAAGAAAATAGAATTAGAAAAAAAAATGAGCTCACAATTAATTTTTTTTTTTAATTGAACAGGATCATTTGAACAGAATGAGGGGAAGAGAAAACAAAGGAGGGGAGAATAGATGATGCATTATCAGACAACCAGCTCGGCCATGCAGACTACACGGCTGCAGACTTTGAACTTGGCAAACTGTGAGCTTCAGACGTCCCGTCTCCGTTGAAGGCAGTATCTGTGCTTCCATGTAGACGGGGCGAGATCTATGTCCTCACCACACTCTCTGGTACTTTCCGTGTCAGCTGCCTTCTGTTCCAAGCAGCCACAGCACTGAGTTCATTCCTTCTTCATGTAGAATGAAGGAATATTTTTTTTTCAGGAAATGGTCATTCAATTGGTATTTTTCACTTTTGAAAAAGGCTCAATGAAAGCTATCTAACAATTAGCCAGTATTTTTCTTAAATTGTGTTCCAGAAAATAATAAATTGACAAAAATGTAGACTTTTTCTAGAAAATGATATAATTTTGTACCAGAAAAATATCATATTCTAGTGGTATTAGTCAATATTCATCTGATCCTAGAAAGGTTTGTTAAGAGTTATTATCATAGAATAATTTAAAATTCATGCCATGGCTAAGATTTAATAGTCCCATTAAAAGAAAAAAAAAAGAATGTTTCTTTCCAGTAAATTCTAGGGATTTCTATATACCACCTTATAGAAAGCGTTATAACTGCAGCCAACTCTCTACTTGCCCTTCAGAATTTAGTTTTTCTCTTTAACATTATTAATTTATCTTCA
This sequence comes from Macroglossus sobrinus, assembly GCA_004027375.1. Classification (NCBI taxonomy): domain Eukaryota; kingdom Metazoa; phylum Chordata; class Mammalia; order Chiroptera; family Pteropodidae; genus Macroglossus; species Macroglossus sobrinus. Next base: position 1,429 of record PVKZ01004239.1, on the reverse strand, counting down.
AGCATTTTGAATATCCAGAAAGACCATGTTCTATTTTGAAAAGGAAAAAGGACACAGTGTTCAAATGCCAAAGATTCTGTGATTGAAAGAAAAGTTGAAACAAGGGTCACCCGTGAAAAGTCTACCTGCGATTCACGAAGTCTGCAAACAGTCACCTCATCCAAGGCCTCCTGGCTGATGAGCCAGGAAATGAAATGGGATCTGACATTTGGAGGGACAGAGCGATGTCAAAGGGACTGGGAGGAAATAGAGCTATGGGGGAAATTCATCTAATTCAGAGGAATCTCAAGAGGGCCCTATTTTAATGAATCTCACTCTGTACTTGGGGGAGAGAAGCAGACCACAGAACCCAGCATCCTGGAGGGGATGAGACAGAACGGAACTGAGGATGAGAGCCCCCCGTGAGGAAGAGAAACCGAGCGATCCAGACTGTCTGTCATTGACCGTGCCAGAAAAAAACTTTCCACCTTTGCTTCCTAAATATCGCATCATCTCCTCATTACATAGAAGCTCCAAGATGGCGGAAATTACTGTCTGCTTTTTTTTCACTTTTGTGTCCCTGAAACCTAGAGAATGATGACTGGATTACAGTGGGTGCACCATCTAGATTTATCAAATGGAAGTCTTGGAACTGGCTTTGCTTCCCCTGGTCTGTTTTCTTCATCAGCCATATTACTATTAAAAGAGCACTTAAAGATGTTAGTTTTACAATGCCACTCTCATTTCTGGTCTCATTGAATCTGCAACCTGACCCAGAGCCTACATCCCCATGGGACTGTGAGACTCAGTTAAGATTATGGCACCCGGGAGATCTTTTTAACTGAGCAGATAGCTCAGGGAGAAGATTTTTCTTTGTAATTTTACATTTATTTTTTAATTTTTCAAACATATTTTTAATTAGAGTTGACATACGATATTATATTAACTTCAGGTGTACAGTGTAGTGACTCGATAGTTAAATGTCTTACACAGTGATCAGCACAATATGTCCAGCACCATCTGTCCCAGGAGAGTTATTACAGTATTATGCTGTGCATTACAAACCTGTGACTGATTTCGTAACTCAAAGTTCATATTCCTTAAACCCCTCCTCCTTGTCCATCTCTCCTCCACCCCCCTCTCCTCTGGCAACCACCAATTTGTTCTCTATAGCTATGAGTTTGTTTGCATTTCATCTTGTTTGCTTGTTTTTTTTAGAGTCTACATATAAGTGACATCCCTTTAGGTGAGCTCTGTCTGGATGCTGAAATGAACTTACATACAAGGAATAGTGGTAGAAATCAAAGTATCATCATCAGTTAGGACCGATAAGCTACACTTTGATCCCAGTTTTCCTTTAAAGAACATTACAGTTGCTTCCATAAAAAGGAAGGAAGGAAGGAAGGAAGGAAGGAAGGAAGGAAGGAAGGAAGGAAGGAAGGAAGGAAGG